>CM040239.1:49905650-50109524 GCA_022545495.1 Chrysanthemum lavandulifolium | reverse complement strand
ATTAGCAACGTAACCTCAGATTCAGGCTTGGAGTCATCTACGGCGTGATTCAATAATTAGTTTTGCTGATAGGAGATGTGACATCATCGATTAGGATTGAATATTTGTAATCTTAAGTATTCATGAATCAAAGATCAATCACACATCCTAAGTTAAAAAGTCAAATTAATATCCTTGAAGTTTTGGTTCTATCTCGCAAACGCTTAGCACTCCAAGCATTGTTTTGTTGACAAGTTTTGTATGTAGTTTAATGCAAATTTTTAATTAATTTAAAATATTTCTGTAGTTGCGAATAAGTTATGTGACAATCTAGAATAGAATATAAGGTATTACGACCAATGTACGTGCTTTATCAAATATTACGAAATTACATTAATTTATGATAATGAATATTGGTAACTTTACCTCAAAATGTTCATGAGAAAGGAAAAGTGAATGGTCGTATTAGAACTGCTGGCAAAGAGCTAGAAAGAGATTACAAGAGGATAAAGTGTTACAAGGTCCGCTAAAACATTCAATCTAATTAACTAAAAGAAACTTTTCTATTCCTACTAACTATGTTTGGCGAAGATAACGATAGCAAGAAGGAGTAGCAGTAAGCAGTAGCACAAGAAGCAGTATATGTATGTTTTGATAAAGCGTTTGGTAACATAGCTCTAAAGTCATAATTAGTAAGTGGAAATGCTAGTTGCTCGTAAATGATACTAGAAGTAGCATTTTGATTTTGAGCGTTTAGAAAAAGTAGGAATGTAAAGTAATGCTTGTTGCTTGTTTCCTAACAAGTATTTTGTGCAAAACGCTAATTGTTAGTTGCTAACTGATCTAAAACGCTCCTAAACGCTTGGTAACAAACATACCCTAAGTTAAACATCGATATAGTGGTATTGACAGCCACGTTAAAGAAGATCTTGTGCTTTGGAGGTATGGTTACCTGGTCTGCCAATGATAACACATCGGTGAGGGTTGAGATGGCAGTATCCGACAATTGACACCATGATAAACATTAGAAAAGAAAATGTATTACGCTGTTGATGGAACATAGGGCGCATGGACTGATATGGCGAAGCAATGAATTGATATTCAGATAGTTTACTCTTGTAAAGGAAAACTATGGTACAAGTTTGGTTCAGGGGCGAAACTCCGTAAGGGCAAGAGGAGGCCCATGCCTTCCAAAATTGTGGATCATTACGGCAAGATATGTTTTGATACCTACAAATATCAAGTATTTCTGATAGATTTTTATCGTCATATCCTCCAAAATTATATCATTTCTAGTAGATATGTTTTAGGGTTAATAACCTTTAAAGAATATACTGTAAAAAATGATGATTATGTGTAAGTAAAAAATAACTCTTTTGTACATTAATGTTGACATTTTGTATTTCTTTAAAATATTATACCATTTTACCTTTCTCGAATTTTCTTCAAATACTTTTTTTCGAATTTTTTTTCCAAAATGTTTTTTTGAATTTTTTTGAAATACTTTTTTCGAATTTTTGTTCCAAATTTTTTTCCGAATTTTTTTGAAATTCTTTTTTTAAGTTTTTTAAAATAATTTTTTAGAATTTTTTTTGTGACATGATTTTATTTTTATTTTTAGATTAAAAAAATTTATGAATTTTTTTTTTCGAATTTCTTTTATTTTGAAATATTTTCGAATGGTAAAATGGGCATATCTTAAAGAAAGACAAAAATGTCAACATTAATGTCTAAAGAGTTATTTTTAGTTCATTACGCAAAACCATCAATCTTGACAAGTATAGTCTTTAATAGGTTATTAGCCTATGTTTTAATGTCTATAAATATCGGTATTTTGAAACTATCATCAAGATGACTCATTAGTGGTCAAGCACCATGATTTCTTTAAAATAGTTCTCAGGTTCAACACTATGTATACATTTTGTAGGGTCTGGAAATTGGTTGGCAATGCTCATGAGATACCCGGTTGGCCCGTTAGGCCCTGAAACATCTGAGTTAAAGACTTGTTTTCTCAGATAACTTTAATGAGGAAAACCTCATCCGTTTACATTTATCAAATCGCTTCGATAGATAGTTTTGTTTTACTTAAGTTAACAAATATGGAGGAATATTGTAATTTGTAAACCAGTTTATTAGTATGTAGGTTGTCTAGGATTGTCATGCTTGGATTCTTTAACTCAATGAAGATTTAATTATACATGTACTTAAGAAGGGAGAAGACAAGATTTAATGTTAAGAGTGACTATAATGTATCTCTTCTCTTTATGCACGCCTTCTTTATATTATATGCTATACTTTTATGCATTGTATGTTTATTATGATGATATCTGTCGTTCGTCTTGTATGCTTGCAATGTGTTATATGTTTATGGGCTTATATACTTCATAATTCCTCTATTCTTGCAAGTTGAATTGTACACAAGCACACATCAACATATATTTGAACACATTAACTTTCCGAAGTTCTACTCTCGGATAGGGGTATGAATAATTCATTGCAAGCATACCGTATGATCTCTTTATACTTCACCTTCCTCCTATATTTGCATTCGATAAATTTAGACTGGTGAGGGGTCCCAAGCACCAACGACGCTTAGGAGAGTTCATGGAAAAAATCAAATTGAATTATCGTTACTTGTCTTTTTTAGTTTGAGCTTGGTTTTGTGTCGATGAAATTGTACAACGTGACTTGATAAGGTCGAATCAAGTCTATTTTGCTAGTAGTCTTAAAAAATATCTTGTTGACTTTCTAAAAAAAAGTTCGAATGAGCTCATTTTCAAAATGGAAATAAAAATGTTGCAGTGTCATGTTATGGGCCAGGCTGACTGTTTTTTAGTGTCCGCAATGGTACGGACTAAAGTTTAAGCCCACCAAAACTTGTTTAAAAATCCCAAATATTTGTACATGTGTTACACCAATATAGGAGGAAAAGAACCAATCCCAATTTATTTTGGTACTTTTGACTTTTGAGTTAGTTAAATTATGAGTTCCATATTTTTGCAATACGATTCTGACAACTGGATTAAGTTTGATGGTTTGGTAGAACGATTGTCGGTAGACCTACTAATTTGGTGCAATAACTTTTTAAATATAACTTTGACATATTTGACTTTGGATGCTTGAGTTAGTATAATACTAGGAGCTCCATAAATACTATCATTTGTTGATGTAAATTTACTGTAGTAGAGATCTGAAAATCCGTAAACATAGTACTCCCGTAAAAAGCTATGTAAGATGCTCTTGTGCTGAATGAGTGATACACATATAAGCAAAAAGAGAAATGATACATGGACCTAAACTTAAATCTAAAACCAATTGGCATCATTTTGATGGGTAAAAAAATTATGAGTCCCTGTCTGCAACCATAAGGATGATGACACTTTTAGATCTAAGTTTAGGCTTAAGTTTAGATCCATGTATCATTTCTCAAGCAAAAAAACCTCATATTTCAAGATCTAGAATAAAGTGTGTTCGTTAGTGGACATCATAACAAACTCATTTTAGACAAGACAAAACAAACAAAAACACTTGCCGTCAATACTTTGACACTTCAAATTTTTTGTATGAAAACTACATCATTCGTCCTTGTGGTATACGTTGACCATCAAATATCTTCATTTCACCAAAAAAATTGCACCGTTAGTCCTTAATCTGCAAACGTTACTCATTAGTCCTCACCCTAATCGGGCGTGAGTAACAGGCGTTAAGCCTATTTAAGTCGAGGTATATTTGTCTTTTTAACCTGAAGTTCATCTTCTTCCTTTAATATATCATCACTTCATCTTCAAACAACAAACTACCCACAATCTTCATCTTCAAACAACACTGAAAAAAACCAACTCTCAATCCAATCCAATATATTCACCCTTCACAAACCATAACACAGATCTATTCACACAAATCTGCTACAATCAACTTAACCAATCAACAACCGTGGTGACTACATCACTCCGGCAACAGCAGCAATGCGGTTCAAGTATGAAAACTATGCTTAGCATAAAGAGGCGTTAATTGATAAAAGATTGGGTTGCTATGATTGTGGTGGTAAAAATAATGAAGGGTCTGAACAACTGAAGTTATGCCTGAGAGAGAATATAAGGGGACTAATGAAATTAAAATGGGTCCATTGTTGATTGGGACCAGGGAGTGGATGAGAAGGGTGTGCTAAAGTTTGTGATAATATGAGAAGCTGATGGTTGATTCAGGGAGTACTGCGGCGTGACTCGAGGATAATTATTTTTTGGTGGTTCTAAGATCGAAATGGGTTGAAGCTGAAATTGGTTATCAGTGTGTTAGGAACCAGTTTTTTTTACTCAGAGTGGTATAGATTAGGTGACATGGGGCGTGCATCAAACTGAGTTTTGTTATAACTCGGTGAAGTTTTTGATTGTGCGTCTCATGTTGTGTTGAGGTAGATATTTGGTGCAACATCAAATTCAGGGTGTGTTAATATGAATTTCAGGCTTTGCCTGAATAGGTTAAAGTGGTGTACTTGATAAGATTCAGTGGTATATGATGCTTTGGGGTGTATAATGTGTTAAGAGAATTAGGCTAGCCTGGTATGGTGTGATTGCCGGTTTAGATAGTCGGTACCTAAGGAATCGTATGATGAGGGGTTTTGTTGACTCGAAAAGTATCTAAAACCGAGGATCAAAATCATCGATGTTGAAACAAAATGGGTTTCGATGGGTCAAGGAACTGATAAGTGTGGGTGTTTATCAGTGGTTAAACAAACAGACTCCAAACCTGAGGTTTTCGGAGTAAGTTTTCTGCAACATCAGGAAGCGTTAATATGACCTTCAGGCTAAGCTTAAAGAGGTCGTTCGCTTTTCCGCAATGTGAGACGGTGTTTTTGGTGGTGGAAGTGCTGCTGCAACAAATCAAGCATTGCCGCAACAAATCAAGCAGTTGCTGCGTTTTTTGGTGGTTGGTGGGTGTTGTGGCGTGAGGGTTTTGAAGGTGATAATGGAGTTCTTGATTTGTTGGGCTTTTAATTGTTGCGGTGATGACTTATTTTTTATTTAGGTATGTATTAGTTAAAACGAGTATTGCGACTGTCTGGCTGCGTTGCTTTTTTTTTTTTTTTACATTTTATCTCGGTAATTTATGTAACTAAAAAACGTTAAAAGTATGTAAACTTCAACTCGATGTCGCACAACAATTTATATAAAAACAGACCCGGGAAAAGTTAAAATTCCAATCATAAATAACGACATAAAACCGAAATTAAAGAGCTTAAACTTGATAGATAAGGACCGAAATAACGACATACGGAATGTGCCAAAAGCAGTGATTGTTTGATCCACCTGGTTTCAGTACATGAACGACCGGTGGCAAATGCCATGGGTAATTTGAAGTAACAACCAACGTTTCCATTTGCTAGAGCATACACGCGCTATCCTCTAGGAGCCGGACATTGTTCATCACGTTCGGTTGTTCGTTTCACGTTACGCATGCAATGCGAAGAAGCGTGTTTAGGCATTCAGAGCAAACATTAACAAATAAAATACGTAAAAAAAACGCCCATTTAGCGATATAGAACCTACTGGGACATTGAACTCCCGAATTCGCAACCCTTTTCAACCTTTCGTGTGCGCGCATTCTAGATAATTGGTCAAGGTCAACAACTTTCCAACTTGGAACTATTGTTAGTGACCTCAGGTGGGCCAACAACACCATTATATATCGATGTAACTTGAGCATGTACGTCTACAACCCCTGAACCCTGGCCAACAATATTTTGCAATCATGTAGGTAAGTAGTAAGAAAACAAAAAAATTGAGTTTTGAAATTAACTACACAAAGACGACAGTCGGATATGGTTGATAAACTTACAAAACCATTACGTTATAGCATAAAAGATAGTTAGGTTAATAAACTTACAAAATTGATTTCATGTTTATGCAAGTGTTGATGAAGAGAATCTGCAGTTAATTGTACACCCTCTTCCTGTTCATTTAGAAAAAAATGACCATACTTTAGATCATTGTATACTTAAACTATAAATCAAACTTGTAACCTTTTAAATAAAGATATGGTTCCATCACCATTAACATGTCCTTGTAAGTATTTGCGGTTCTTATTGTGAAATTGAATTTCGTGAAAGAATACGTTTTGGTTTTTTAGTTTTATCAAAACCCTCTCGACTTGAACTTCAAGAGTCATAACTGTTGAAGATAGGTTCCATTTATAGAATTTACCAAAGCAAAGCTAATACCTTTGGATGCCTTGTAAGCTCATTACCATGTACAATGACGGCTTGATTTGTTCGACCATATGCTTGATATTTACTATACCTGCACAACACACGTAATCAAGTTATTCATTCACATAAACCTATCTGTAGCAAAATATGATTTAATCTAAATCCAAAATTTGTCATCCGATTAAATGATGTAATCGTGTAGAAACACTGATCAACTAAAACAATAATATACGTTTGAGAATTCCTCGTCTGCAAACTCAGTACATATTGCAAATCTAATAAAACCCAATAATCTTGGAAAGTATATATTGACATATAAATTCTGTACAGGGTTGAAAGATGCTCAACATGCTGTTTTTATAAATATCATATTAAAGTACCTCGTGTTTCACAAACACTCATCAAATGGTCGTTGCTCCATCCCTGTTTTCCACTCCAACAGTCCTAACATATTTGCCGAAAAAACACAATCAAAAACCCAAACTCAAATTGAAAACACCCTGAACATATAAGACCATAACGTCATGTATTTTCGAACTTCTGAGTGACTGAAACGTTTCAACATCAGAAAGTTTATCAACAATAAAACATTAAAATCATGAATAAACGCTCAAATTGATTTTGAAAGTTAGGGTTTGCAAACTTACCTAAAGGAGAAGCAACTTACTTTGGAGAAGGCGGTGGGGGTCGAGAAGAAGCAATTGACTCCATGGGAAGATGCATAGTTATCTCATAAAAGCGTTGGCGGTGTGTTTTATCCTCAACAAAATGACACATTAATTAGATGAAAAAAAAAACATACATTTCGATTACCAAAAAGAAAGCAAGAACCTTTAAAAAAAATACTTTTAACTATGTAATTTAGCATCAATTAAACTAAAGCTGGTCGAAACTGGTGTATAAAAACTTACCAAACAAATCAGGGATGTGGTGTTGTTAAAGACATGGCCGATTATTCCGGTCATCAAATTGTATGCCGCTCGTTGCTCAACATCTCAAATCTACTGTTTTGCTTTTCCACCAACGAATCAATAATCAGCGTATGTATTTTTAGTAGTTGTTTCAGATGCAAAAGATGAATCCGAAAATGAGTCGGTGTAAATGTGTGGACTGTGGAGTTATCTAGAAATTGATAGTGTGTAGAAGAGGATATATGGGCCAGGTTAATCTTGTACAAAGAAAACAGGCCGCTGTATGGGCTAAGGGAAATGGGCCGAGGACACTGTTCATTGAACGGCGTCGTTTTAAACGCTCTTTAATATATATAGTAATGTATGAAGGTGATAATGGAGTAATCTTGTAATGGTTGTGATTGTGTTTTAAGTAACGGGTTTTTGAATTTTTGGCACAAGAATTTAATAAACATGATGATTTGGGCTTGTGATGGTGGCCGGAGGTGATGAAAGTGGTGTGGGTGAAGATGAAGATTGTGGGTAGTTTGTTGTTTGTAGATGAGGTGATGATATATTAAAGGAAGAAGTCGAACTTCGTGTTAAAAGACAAATATACCGACTTAAATAGGCTTAACGCCCGCTACTCAAGCCGCTTAGGGTGAGGACCAACGCCGAGTAACGCCGCAGCTAAGGACTAACGGTGCAATTTTTTGGTCAAAGGACGATATTTGATGGTCAACGTATACCACAAGGACGAATGGTGTAGTTTACTCCTACGGAAATGTATCAACAGTAACTAAAACTGGGTTAGTGAGTTGTAAATTAAGTATTGGTTTAGCAATCTTTTACGGTAATCTTCAAATGATTTTTATAAACTTTTTTTTTTTAACTTAAACATTCATTAAAAAAAACTAAGAGCAAGAGGTGTGGTATGTTTCGTTCCTCGCCGCTTCCTCACGTGTCACCTCCGGCGTGCTTAATCCCTCGCCACCACACCACTAGAGCTCGCCATTGAGGTTTCGTCGTTGCAACGATTTGAGAAAGAAGACAAAGAAGGTGTGATGATTATTTTCTTTTTGATTTTAAATTTCGTTTTGTGTTAGTGTGTTAGTATGTGTGTGTGAGTATGCGTTTGTGTTTCGATCTTGGGGTGGGAAGAAGGATATGGCATGTCATTTTTATTATTGGGGGTATTTTATTACTTGGAAGTCCCATGAACTACAAAACATTTCATAGTATGGCCCATGGTAAATAGATGAATTCAATTTTGTATATAATAGATGTATTTAATTTTGTTTTTTTTTTACTATTATATTTTGTAATTTTATTTAAATGAAATGAATTTAATTGTGTTTGGAAAATATGGAAAAGAAATAAATTGATGGTGAGTGGGGCTCAAATGAAGAGAAGTGAGTAAGTTGTGATTGGGGGGTATTTTTTAGTTATTATGTTGAAGTGATGTGGCGGTGTGGTGGCACGCGTGGGGCCCAAGTGAAGAGAAGTGGGCAAGTTGCCACACCCTCGCTCTAACATCCACATATATCACTCCTCGAAAGTGAGGAAAGTTCATCAACGAAAATGACATCCCAACTAAACCCTAAAGTGTTTGAAACGCATAATGAGCAAACCCAATGAGCTAATTGATTTCTTTCTCGATTAATCCACTAAAAGGATATATGCATATTTTTTCCCCATAAACGAATGTCATCCACTAAAGCAGCTAGATTCCATGGCGGAGGGGATTCTAAAGATGATAACAAGATAGCCATTTGGGAGTCAGATTCCACAATAGCATTAAACCACCCACGATTAAATGTTAAAGAGCAAGCAGAATGCACCGCTATGATACACTTCGTGATTTAAACACCTGGCTCGGTGGCTCTCATGTAGACCCATCTCGGCCACCTAATAAGACAAACAACATTAACATCAACTTTTATTTATTTTCGTTTTGTAAACACTAAAACTAAAATTTCATCAATAATTAAAAAACATTACATTAATAATTCAAATAAAAATATCACAATAAAAAATAAATTAAAATGAAGTTACAAATTATTGTACATTTGTTCGACGCCAGTTGGGTTCCACTATCGGCTTTTTTATACGAGTTTCCTCGTGATAAGCATAGAGTTTTTCGACAACAATATAAGTATAGTTTTGCAAAAACTGATCCCCATATAAGTAAATAATAACCTTATAGAAACTTCCGAGAGCATCACGGGAAGTTTTCACACCCATGTTTAAATATTCATCTAGAGCGTCATAAACACTTTATCAATGGGGAAATGTCAACTCTTTTCGAACAATCACTACCTTGTTGAAAATACGGCTAATGACCAGTTACTTCCCGAACATATGATTAGTTATCGGCTCATTCGGAACTGCGTACGGAATATGTCTTCGTAATATATTGGTTTTCAGAGAAGTATGCGGACACTAGACGATTATGAGCACTGTAACGATCTCTATGTATCGAGTTTCGTGGTATTGAGTTTTTTTGGATTCTTGAAGGTCCATTCATATAGTATGTTGTCGCATCTTTTAAAATCTCTAGCTCGATACCATTAACTTCTTATTCTTCATCGAGGATGTATACATGAATTATTCGGAGTCTATTTGTTGTGAGAAATGAGAAATATGCATTTGTATTAATGAGATTGAATATGGTTTGAAAGTGTATATAAAATGAAATGATATTGGAGTATTTATAAAGTATAAAATTTAATTAAAACTTTTTCTCGAGGGCTAGTTTTTAATCGTTGCCACACGACTCTCTCTCACAATTCGGTCTTGGGATGACCGAGTTTTCCTTTTTCATCTCACTACGCGTCGCCTTGGGGTTGGGCTAATAGCTTCGACGTGTCTTGGTCACCCCAAAAGAACCAGATTCGTAAACAACATAGAGGAAGAATGAAGGAATATCTTATCGAGGTAATAACTATTTGTTTTGGTAAATACGCTCACTTCCACTGGAGTGTCCGAGTAGATACTGTTATTTTCTCTCGAACCATAATAATATTATTTGATCAAATCATTGAATCATTTATTTCTCTTCTTTCTCTTGCTATTGAAATATCTTCCATTTTTTTTCTATACACGTCTTTTTTTCGGGGGGTTATTTGTTGTAGAGTCCATATTTTTGTTCACCATAGGGGGACTCACTGGAATAGTTCCGGCAAATTCTGTGCTAGGCATTGCAGTTGACCATTTGTATCTATATGCATCAGGATCCCGATTCAATAATCTCTCGGTTCGAGAAAAAAAAATAAGAGGATCGAACCATCTCTTCCAGAAGACGCGTATTATATCCCTTATTACCACTAGTCTAAGACAACTATAATGAAGACTGAAAACAATTACTTGGTTCTCACAAAAATTATGACTTACCTATGTCAATACTTATTGGCACTTATAGGCATTGCTTGGTAGCAAAAAGTTTCTTTTTATATGTTAACGATAAATATAAGGATTAAAGGACTTCATTAAGATTGTTTAAAGTAATACACATGCCTAGTGTTTATGATTTACATACAATTTGCTAGTTAAGACACACAAGGCATCTAATTACATAAGACAATGATTCAATTTTTTTTAGGGATGCTACATCCACTCATAAAATCCACACAAATCACCCACATGCTGAGGTGTCATCCACTGATTGGTGGAACAAGAGAGAAGTGAAAGAAACTATAATAAAATCTACCAATCAATGAGTGACACCTCAGCGTGTGGGTGATTTGTGTGAATTTTATGAGCGGATGTAGCATTCATCATTTTTTAGTAAATCGTGTTGTTAACAAGTACTTTCTCCGTCTCAAAATTATTTTCTCCTATTGACTTTTTAGACTTTCTTCTTCAACTTTGACCATAATTATTTTTGTTTGTGTTATATAATACTTGATGAAAAATATATGAATGTATTGGGTTTTAAATGTATTTTCATTAGTATAATTTTCATTAATTATTATATAACACAAATAAATATATTAATGGTGAAAGTTGAACAAGAAAGATTGGTAAAAGTCAAAGTGGACAATAAAATGAGACGAATGGAGTATATTTTAACGGCTTTTAAGTATCCGATTATGTTTAATTCTTCTCGCTTTAACTAATTTTGATTTTCGAAGTTTAGTATTCCCATAAACAATCATTATTGATGATCAAAATAATAGACAATACATGGGCTAACATTATTCGACTAATACTCCTCCATAGTTGGAACATGAGGTTTTTGAACATTCAAACTGAAACAAAACTCAAAAAATATATATTAATGATCAATATATACTAGGGGTGAGCAAAACCGACCCGATCCCGACTAGTCCCGAACGTCCCGAAACCGAATCGAGCTCAATCAGGTCGGGTCGGTTTTGGTTTAAATAATCGGTTTGGAGATGGGTCGGTTCGAGACGAAACCGAAAAATAACAAACAAAACCGAAAAAACCGACCCGTCCGATCGTCCGAAACCGAACCAAGCTCATTCGGTCGGGACTCGGCTTGAGTTTTCCGGTTAGTTGATTTCGGACTAATCGGTTTCGGTCGGGACGGGTCGGTTCTGCCCGTTGCTCACCCCTAATATATACATCACAAGTGTTGCAAAATAAGATAACTGATATTTGTTAAATCCGATAGTAAATAATACACAATGCAATGACCAATATTATTCGGCTAATAGCAAAAAGCATACTTTTAAAAGGCGTGCAAAGACGTGAGGCTTAGTCATGCCGTCACGTCATCGTTATGCCGTCTTATATCACGTCTTCTTGTAAATTGATATATATTAAATATAATATAAATATATAATATTTTCATATTTTGTGTCGCCTTACGTACGCCTTATAAAACAAAAGTTTTGTTTTAGCTACTAAACGTGAGAGCTAGTCGGTCACGACGTCCGTCACATCTCGCGCTATTTATAAATTATAACCTTGGCAAGAAGTCATGTTTACATAAAAATCAAGGGGACATGGGCGGTTTCATCTTATATCTTTTTCTCGAGGTAGGTTTCTCACTACTTGCATTTAATACGAAACGATGGAACTATGTAACAATCAGGCTCCATAACTTTCGCTCTTTTTTTATCGACAAGGTTTATTCGTTGGTTCATTAGGTCACCGGTTCAATGGGTTAACCTGTCGGGTCGAACCGGTTCTTTACTTATGTATATTTGTTTCTATATTTAATAGTGTTGCATGGTAGCATAATTGATCTGGATTTATTTTTACATTCGATTGAACTAATGAAAAAGATTGAGGCCCCACCAATAAGCTTTGTTCTTAAGAGCTCTATCTGTAATAAGATAGAAAAAATTTATAATAACAAATCAACTTACGATTCTAAGTTATAAAAGTCTATATTAAAAATAAATTTGTTGATGTTTATAAGATAGTATATAACTTTAATTTATTATTTTTTACAAAATTTTAACTAACGGTAGTACTCACTTGTCAATTAAACTCAATGTTGCAAAAATCGTGAATTGGTAGTCGGGCGGTCGACCACCCTGTAGCGAGTAATCAGTCAAGTTGGGATTAATCGGTGATTAATCGGATTGGTATTTCCTGCAATTTTTGGTATTTTGAGAAGAAACTAAAAATCTTAACCGATTTCAAGCCTCTGCTATGTTTCCAAACCACAATAAAAGGCTCAAATTCGATTATGATGCCCATTATGCGTTATAAATGAAATATACGATCCCCAAATTAAGTAGAATGCCTAAATTATTATTTTTCTAAATGACCGATTTGACCGATTTGGCCGATTTTTTACCGATTCGGTCGATTTTTGACCTATTCGGCCGATTAATCGGCCGACTCAGCTGATTTTTTGACTGCTTAGTGTTGATTTTTTTCCTGTCGATTTTTCGACCGATTTTCAAAAATCTACAAGTACTCGGCCGACAACGATTAATCGGTACCGAGTTGACCGATTTTGCAACATTGATTAAACTTAGAAAATTGATGGGAAAAATTATATTTTTAATAAAAGTCGTGACTCGGTCGAGTTTATTAAACCGGGTCAATGAAAATTGACACTTCAATCGGGTTCTCTAACAAGCAATAACCGAGTCACGGTGGCGGTCTTGAGCCGGTTTCCTTTTCAACTGGTTGAACCGGCCATGTCGTGTTAAAAAACATAAAAATAATACGGGTATATAAAAATAAAATTAATCCATGAAAGATTGGAAACTAAAATATTATCCTTGACAACAAAATTATAAACTCCAAAATCATAGTATACACTAATTTTTTTCAAATAACTCTATACTACTTTTACTACACTTCTAATCCAATGATTCTATAAACAATTTACCACCATTCATCATCTGACACCAACCCACCACCACTTCCATTGCTTCTGACTATTAACCAACTGATTTGATCCATTTTCCACTTTGGGTTTTCTGAGTCACATGTTAACTGGTTGACCCTTTGCCTCAAAGACTTTGATGAACATTTTTGTTGAACCACATGACTACCCATTGATGGTGATACTTCAATTGAGTTCCACACATCTTGATCAAGTATACTTGTTGGCGAACTTGTCCACAAATCTTGATCATTTGGTTGTTTTGTTTGACAAAGAAACGGGTGCTTTAGAAGCTCAAGCACCCCATCTCGCTTCGGGTCCCTGATCAAGCATTTGGTAATGAAGTCTTTCGCTTACGCGAAAAACATTTGGGATATCTGGAATTTCATCTGAGTATGCAATTTTGTGTAGAACTGATATAGGGTTGGTTACATTAGTCCATGGTGAACTATTGGTTGCTAATTCGATTAGCACGCATCCTATTGCCCAAATATCGGCTGCAAACCCTTGTTCTTCGCCTCGTGCAACTTCAGGCGCCATGAACATAGGTGTGCCACTAAATGGCACACTTTCACTAACCCATTTAGCACAACCAAAATCAGCTATCTTGACATTGTTTTCACTAACTAATAAGTTTGCACCTTTGATATCACAATGTACTACACCACATGAATGAATATACTCTAACCCTTCAACAACTTGCCTAATGTAGCTCGATATTTCCGTCTCATCAAACCGGCCACAATTCCGCCTTTTTAACGCGTCTATAATAGTACCTTGTGGCATGTACTCCATCATTAAGTTGTACATGAGATTATTATCTTCATGAGTAATGTCACACCCTTTGTAACTTACTACATATGGACTATTTAAAATGGACAAAAAATGTTGCTCTCTTTGCAAACTTTCCATATTTGTCATATCAACGGATTTGACCGCGAAAACTTCGCCAGTTGATGAGGTTGCGGCCGATACGGTGGCCGAGGAACCAAGGCCAAGAACATGGCCTCTAGTCCACTCCATGTTATATGTTTTTTTGTTGAAAATTTGGATGCTTATGTGATGAAGTTTTTTGGGGTTTAAATAAGGTGGTGTGGAATGCTTTGTGTTTTTTCTTGTTGAAAAGATGTATGCAGCTGTTGTTAGTTATTTGGTTGGGTGGGAAGTCCGTAGGTGGCCAATCTATATCTCTGTTCTGTGTTTAGTTGGCTATTTGGCCACGTGGAAAATATTTTGGCAGAATTTTAGGCAGGCCAAAAGGGTGTTTGCCACGTGTCGGTATGTGGTTGAGAGTGTATGTGGAAAGGTCATACATAGTCTATGCAAGTATGTAGCTTAAAAGGGTAGATACCAAGATACTTTTAGGATTTTTTATTTAACAAACAAATTTATATAAAATCAAACTTAGGTTAACACATCGTACCTCGAAAGTGAAACAAGTTCAAGAAAAAGGTGATACATCTAAAGCAGTGTTTAAACTCGAGTTGACTCATTTGGTAGAATCATGAATCGAAAATCGGTTTTAAACGAAAACCCGTTTGAATCATGATCCGGTGGCTCGACCGAGTGAATTAAAAAAAAAACGATTTAATTTTTAAAATATTGAGTTAAAGTAAAAGATAAAATTTGAAGAAGAGGCAAACAACCAATCCAATATATGACTTGGTTAGTTGGTTGTTTTTTTTATTAGTCCATAAAAAGTACAATTTATATATATTCGTCGACCACATATAGCCTGTCAGAGTGGTTATCGACTTATTGCATACTCTTTCAACATTTTCTTAAGTTTAGTAGATACATTGTATCATGGTACTAGTATGGAAATATATGATATTTAGCCTAAAAATCAGCTTATATTATGTCTATTTTTGCTTAAGAGTAGTGATATTTCAATGAACTATATTTTGTTTTTGTTCTAGATACCATGTTACCAAACCAAATGCTAATAACACATTGTAAAGTTTTTTTAAGTACTATTAGGCAAAGATAAGAGATTTTCATTTATCTCTGTCTCTATTTAATTAAGACACTCCATGTTATTGTTGTCATGTTCTTCACTATAACAACCACAAATGAGATATGATTCTATTTTCGGGTATATGGAACCCTTAACATGGTCTATGCAAACATTAATAAAATACAAGTCTTTGTTTGTGGTCTAATATACTAGTACTAGACCTAAAACATAATTGCACATAAAGTATATATAACCCACTAAAAATCATTGGAGTGACACATAATTGAGTAAAAATTGCTTGTACTCTTAGCTAAATAATGAGTCATTAATAGTAGAAAAATAGTTGGTTTGATTTGAAGTTATGATTTGGTGTGGTATACGTTTCTACAATGAATCATTGACCATATTTTGGCTTCCTTTTCTTGTAACTTGTAAGTGAAGTGTTAGTTTAGTAACCTTTGAAGTTTCAAATCATATCGTTAGTAAATTGGCTTTCATGGGTGGTTATGACTTTTAAATCAAGATTTGTTTAATGATTATAAAGATTAAAGAAAGACCCCCAAGTCAAGAAATATATGGATGTAAACTATTGAAGTTCAGCCAAAAACTAATAGATGTGGAAAGTAATTTAAACGTTTTGAATTCGAGATGAGGTAGGGTAGAGAATGGTTGTTTTCATCCTCAATTGATTCCTTCATTAGTCTTGAAGGACAATGATCGTTTGTTGTGGTTAATGTTGACACACGGTAGAGCAATAAGTTCATTGCTCTTGGACTTGATGAGTTAGACATAAGTTGTTTGGTGTCTACTCTTTAGTGTAAACTTGTCGTTTGTATGCTTGACGATCCCTTACAAATTAGGGAACCATATTGTATAAGCTCACAAGTCCCTATCCTGATTCATACCCAGTCGATTAGACCTTGCACATCGGAAAGAAATATTGGTGTTTTGTTTCGTCCTTACATGTTTAAGTTGAATTTCTATTTTGATGACATTCACAAGTTATGAGTATATGTTCTAGTGTAGATTTGTCTTGAAAGCTAAGTATATGCCACAAGTTCAACATTGTAGTCCATTTTTTCATGAAGACCCATATATGATACAGTGATACAAGTTGTAAAACCCCCATGATGATTAAGATTGATAGCATCCAAGGTTATCAATGACGTTGCTTTAAAAA
Organism: Chrysanthemum lavandulifolium; assembly: GCA_022545495.1. Taxonomy (NCBI): domain Eukaryota; kingdom Viridiplantae; phylum Streptophyta; class Magnoliopsida; order Asterales; family Asteraceae; genus Chrysanthemum; species Chrysanthemum lavandulifolium. The sequence continues at coordinate 50,092,997 of CM040239.1, read as the reverse complement.
AGTAACAACCACTTTGTAGACGTCACCATGAAAATCTCTTTCATATAACTTGTTTGGTTCGTTGTAACATGGTACCAAATGTTTAGGTCACATTAGTTGTGGTCATTCTTTAAATTCATTTTGGGTCTAATTTTAGATGAACCATAAAAATAAAGTATAGAACATGGTTGTGATTCCAATCCAAATTCGGCTAGAGCAGCCTAAAATAAGACCATAAGATAAAAACAAATTGCATAATAAAAGGTTTAAAAATGATTATTTGATAAAGATAGTAAATTAACCTAACTCTTGTTTCACCAAATTCTTTTATGAGAAACACCAATAATAAACTACCAATGAAACTAACCACACCACATGTTTGAAATTTAATGTATATATACTCATTTGCTTGTATTTCAACTTATACGTCCATCTTATTATTTTTGTTTGTACCAAATTTAATGTTCATTCTGAACTTACATGTTTAAAATACTTATGTTGGTACCTTTATATTCTCATGGTTTCTATACATATACGGCATGTTTCATTCATTTTTCCCATGATAAATTTATGTCTTGTGACAATTTTTCTTTGATAGATTTATGTCGTTTTTAACAATTAAGGTTGTACTAAATATGTAAACGTAATGGTAATGTACTAAATTGAACTTAATAACAAATTGAATTTTGCAACAATCACTTTAGAAAAAATACAACGAAATACCCAAGAATCCTAGACTTAGGCTAAGTTTGTATCGTGCTTCAATGACTTCAGTATTATCTTCCGTTTCTTGTGTTGTGCTTCATTGACTACTGTCAAAGTTGATTTAAAATATGAAGGTTGCATGTTGTGCTTCATTGATGTGTTTCACTTCTTTCTTCCTCTTCGTAGCCAAAGAAGAGAGAAAATACAATGCTATTATACTAAGCATGAAACGTTTTTCATATTTTCCTTGTCCTTATTTTTCTAGAGAAAGTCAACCATTCGAAAAATGCAGAAGAGAAGTGAAAGGATTGTGCAAAGAACAACGTCTTTCACGATTGGCCTTCATAGAGATGTCGAATGGTCACAGTGCACACTAAAAGGAACAAACAAACGAAAATATGAAACGAGTGACAAAATGAAATGAAAATGAATAGGAAATGAGAATAGAGTAGTATTTTCATTTCACTGAGGGATAAAAAGGCAATTATCCAGGGCATATACATTTATATTTGAGATAAATATATTAAGTACATGAAAGGCAAAACCATAACCCTAAAGGTGTATGGTCAATCGAAATCCCCTGAAGGGATTTGGTTTGACAATTTTTGTCAAACTTATGTACTTAGGGATAATTCTAAGGCATCCTAGTTGGTTTAGAATGTTCCTTGGTACCCTATAAATTAATACCAAGACATCCTAAAACTAATCTCATTCCTCTCAGAGATACCCTAACCGAATTCCCCCTCCCTCCTCATTTACTTGGTCGACTTTAGGGTTTCCTAAACCCTAAGTCGGCTTTACCCATTTCGTACTCGCCCAACCTGCATAAGTTCGTAGCCCAAGCTCTACCCGTGCAATATCGGTGGATACCTAATGCAGCTCAAGTGGTAATTATCCCAATAAGCCCTTTGGGTCATTCCAAACAAGAAGCATAAAAAAGAAGAAGGTGATTCCGCACGCAATGCACAACAATGATCGCAGCTTGAAGCTTACATCTTGCAGAACAAGTAACTCATTTATAAATACCCTTAATACGTGTTTAGGTTTAGGTTATATATCTGATTAGGAGATCTTGATATTAGGGTTTGGTCTGCATGCCCTTTGCTTGTTTATTTGCCTCTATAAAATATTATGCTACTCTATGTGTATGAAATAACACATGTTTGACATCGCCTTCTATTCGCCATGTGTTTTGACATTTTTTTATCAAATACGGTTGACAACACGGATTGGATTTTACTTATGAACCTTTTGGCAAGAAATATGGTCAACCCATATACTCCTCCTATTTGAGGTCTAGAAGAATATATAGCTACATGAATGTGATCAGTAACAAAAGGGATTCTCATGTCACATTTCTGCAAATTGGTTCAATGGAAGTAACTCCATTCATAATAGAACATCATCTGGTTTCGAGGATAGCTCAGTGCATTGTTTCTAAAACCTAATGTTGTCCATGAACTATGTCGCTGACCTTTGAGTAATAGAACAAAAATTACTCATAACGTCTATACACGACCCTTTTTATGTTGATGGATCCCTAAGGTAGGTAAGAGTAGAACAATATGGTTATATTGTGAAAATATTGGATAGAAATAGTCTATGTGTTGTGAAGGAAGCATTTATTGGTAAATGTATCCAAAGATGGGATATAATGACTCAATTACCAAGGTGTTTATATGGGGAACTCGAGAATTTCATAGTTATATCTTGCAGATATTTCATAATTTATCTTTTACAATCTGATTTAAACCAAAAAAAAAAGTACGAAATTCATTTCATATTCACAATCATCTCATAATTTTAACGATGACTTTTTGTATTCTCTCATCTCCCCCCAAGTTGCCATCCTATAAAAGGTACCATAGCTCGGTTCAAAAATTATAAACCAAAAAAATTACAAAAAAACCCAAAAACCAAAACTATGGACCCATCGAGTTCTACAACACAACCGCGTTACATTGATAAACAAGGCGAATTGATTATGCATTTTATGTTGAGGGATAGTACTTTAAGGGACGAATTACTAGAAAAGGTCTTTACTCTACAAGCGACAATAAAAGAAAAAAATGGAAAGATCAAGGAGATCGAATAAATGGAGTATAGCCGTGCAAAATGTTGCAGAGAAGTTTTCGCGTTTTTGTATGACGATTTGGGGTGTGGCACGTCTATTTTAGGAGAATGTATTAAGCATTTGAAGAGACTTGATGAATGCATTATTGCGAAAAATTATTTTCTTGAAGATTTGTTCATCAACTATGAATACGTAGCATGTATGTTAATGTCATGTTCTTAATATTTATATGATCTACTATATTTCCCCTTTCTCTTTTGAATGCATAAAAGTCAATCTTTACTTTATCATTGTTTAGGTTCTTTATATTTTTGGGTAAATAGTATTGGATACACTTAATAATACAAAACGTCCAATTAAATGTAGATTGCAGATCCAATGCAACTCGGTTTACGATTTGATTACGATTCGGTTGCGAAAAATAATAAAGGTTAATACACTACTATATATACACATTCACCTATAAAGGATTTCAACGATAGGTATACCAAACCCTTAATTCTATCTACATCTCTTCTTCTTTCCAAATGACCTCACCATCAAGGCCAAATTATGAATCTTCATCAAGTTTAGATATCGAAGAAAACCATTTGATATCGAATTGAAAGCCATAAAAGACAAGTTTGTCTTGCAGAAAGAGGTATGTTATGTTACCATTGAAAAAGGTAGCAAAAGATATAAAATGAATACTTACACTACACCGTGATATGCTTACAATACACGGCGATATTCAATGGCTAGAAAGGAGCGTTGATGAAAGAAAGAAAAAAATTGCGTACTACAAAATTATAAATATTTGATGTTGTAGCGTTAAATCTCGAATGCTTGTTTCAAGTGTTTTATGTTTGATCTAATGTATTTTTTATCTCGTGTTTATTTTAATAAAAGTTATCATAAAGGATGTTAACAACACATCACATTACATAACAATGTATATACATTATCATAACAAATACATTCCATTAAATCGTAAAAATATTACATTTCATTACATAATAACGAATAGATCAACAAATCATGTAGATTTCAATTACATAACAACGAATAGATCAACAAATCATGTAAAACGCACTCGTGGTTGAAGAATCTTGGAGATAATAAATGAATTGATTGGGTGCTTGTTTTACAAAGTTAGAAAAACTCGGTTGTGAAACACAAGATACAAATCAAACACAGGGAATGGATCCACTATGAAGACAAATAAAAATAAAAAGAATGAGAAAAGTTTTCAGCCATTTATTTCAAATAAAGAAGGAGAATTTCATGGGAGATGCATCTCTTTTGTAGATGCATCTAAAATGCGGTTGTGGTTATTTCTCATCCTTCTCATTTTACTTTTATTTCTTATTTGATCCTTACTCACCAAACACATTACATTGGTGGTTGTTCTAAAAGTTCGAGAAAAAGGGTGCATGTGTTCAAAAGATGGTAAAATTTGGCAAAGGTGACATGACCCGATATACGACACAACAATTTTGAATCCATGGCCCCATCTTTTAATCTAGAATTATGTAAAATGTATTTTCTTAAAAATTTGACATCATTGGTTATCCAAAACGATATCTAAATGGAAAGGTCTACACCCACATTCATGTAAAAACAATCGTAGTTGAAGCATTTTCGCCTCAAACGTTTGATTTCATCCACGATGCTTTACACGAAAGTATGTGATAAAGATGAGGAAATGGATGCAAAAAGTGCAGTGAGGGTGGTTGTGGTTGATAAACAACCATGTAATCTAATAGGGATGGTATGTTCAAGTTCACACAATTGGTTCATGCGACGAGGCTTGCCTATGTATTTGTTCAAATTGCATAGGTGACTTGAGACACTTTAGACACCAGACAAACAATTATAGCAAATTGTTGGTGTTTTAGAAGCAATGTACCACCCATATAGTGTTTTGGTTGTTACCGCTACCATATCCTTGGAAACGTCGAAAATTTGAACAATTGGAAAATCAACCGTCAAAGTTCTCGGTTTTCATTGAACTCTGTCGTTAACCTTCGTAAAATGGTAAATACATAGCAGCCGAATATATCATAAGTAGAGTTTAAGATGGTGTTTATAGGTATGGAGAGTAGAAAAATGTAGACTGAATTTATAGAGAAGGGGCGGGAGGCAACTAAATATTGACGATGAAATCGAAGTTCTAAAATTTTATTGGAAAGGTAAATAAATGTCTTGTGAGTGTTCCCTCTCACATTCATTCACAATATATTCGTAACTTTTAGGCGGTCTTTATATAAAACAACCTAAATTGAACCATTCGTAATTGGATTGCAGTCGGTCGCAATGTAGAAACCGTTGAGGTGAAAACGGGCCATGTTTCTTTATCGCGTGATGCTTACTTTGTAATTGGATTGTATCATCTTTGATTTCGTTCACTCTGATCAGAATTGGTGTGCATGAAAACAGATGAGACGAGTGTCACCATGATCGGAATGAGACGACGGTGAAGACGGTGTAATTTCCGTGTAAAATGGAAGTGCGCGCGAGGAGATATGGCCGATTATGAGATGTTGAGGGTGAGGTAGACTATTCAATAAAATGATATATATGTGAGAAATATGCACGCAGTTGGCGCAGAAGGGCAACCTCGACAAAACTAATTAAGTTTTAACAATATGCTATAAAGTTGTGTAAAGTTGAAAATAAGTATATAAGTTTTGCAAAATTTGGCTTGTTTCTTTTATAGATTCAAAAAAATAATAATAAAAAAATAAAAAATAAAAATGGTTTTGCAAAATTCCCGAACCATGATAAAGATGAAAGTTTTATCATGTGATAAAGTTACATTTTTAATTTATTGCATGCATTCATAAGTTAAATCAATCTTATGATGATTTGAATGATTATAAACAAGTGTCAACAAACCAATCACAAGTTAAAAGTGTGAAAGGCAAAAGGAAGATAAATTTTTATGCGTGTCTCTTAAGATATTTTCATGATAATTTGATATTTTCTCTTTGTTTGGTGTGTGTTTAGTCACACTCAGTACACACGCTCCTTAACTTCCAAGTCCCCTCATAAACCAATTAAAACAAATTTTGGCTACATGCATGATAATCATGGATTCGTGGTATCTCTGCGTTTGGTCGACTAAAAGTTCTTATTGTATTAATCTATTGTACATTTGTACATACACTCGAAAAAGTCAAAATATGGAAGGTGGGTGACTACAACAAACATCAAACAGATAAAAAGAAGTTATATTTCTAGTCTTTCGTTTAATAACACGTTAACTTATATGAATTTTAACAAAACAGGCATCAATTTCGCAAAAAAATAAATTATGAAGTGTTCACGCCAACCTCCTGAAAATGGATGGCTTTACAAGATTTGACTGTGCGACAGTATGTTCAAACCTCATACTAGTCGATTAAAGGTGAAATCATTATTACCAAATAATAATAATAATAATAATAATAATAATAATAATAATAATAATAATAATAATGTGATGTTCTAATATATTTAGAGGAAAGAGGGCTAAGATCTCTGGCCCCTACTAATTCTCAGAATCCTATGATTTTCTAATAAAGTGATGTTCATAATAATAATAATAATAATAATAATAATAATAATAATAATAAGACTAAAATACACCGTTGGTCCCTAAACTCAGAGCGGAGGATCGCGATGGGACGAACCAGGCATAATCATCGCCACGGGTCCAAACAAGAGTGATTAAATGCAGATTGGTCCCTTTGACCAATTCTCGGTTAGTCAAAGTCATTAAGGTTAGGGTGTGCTTGCATACGAGGGTAAACTCGTCATTTCATTATTTTGGTCTATTTTATTTCATCTTCATCTTCCTCATGGCTAAACCAGATTCCGTGACCTTAAACCTGTAATCCGCGACAACCCGTATTAACTCTGTAGCAAAAGTCTAATGTTAATTGGGTTTCGTTAATTAACTTTGGAAAACAATGAGCATCCGGTTTTACATTAAAGGCTTGGATGATTTTAACTTTTTTCAAATACATTCACTTTAATATCCTTATTTACTGCTTGCTACAATTTGGTTTTAACATCGAAGGGACTTTGGAAAATCATATATGTTATGAATTTATATCATTTTTTTTTCTTGATGTTTTAGTCTTGGGTCTTGGCCCTTTGGAGCATCATATGTTTTTAGTCATAACAGAGCATGGTCTAATAGATATTCATGTACAACTTTGGAACATCATTTGATGACAATCAAAGGTCTTTTTAGTTGGCAGCCTGGAAAATATCAACCATGGTGCATGCATGTGAACTGTTCCAACTTTTATCCAGGTCAAACGAGTTTTTGGAAAAAAAATGCATGTATTCATAAAGTCAACAAGACCTAAAGTAAAATCTAGAGCAGTACTTCAATGCTTAACAAATTCATATATATCAAACATAAATTAATGGAGTTGTTGGAGTTTAAATTTTCTTGAATCTTGTAAGGATCACCTTCAAAAATCGTGTAATCCTATGGCTTCCATTAAAGAACTAGACCACCTCAAAATCCCACTCAAGACATCAAATTGGCTACAAATAACTTTTCCGACACTAGTTTCATCGGCCAGGGTGGATTTGGGAGGGTCTACAAAGGCCAACTCCCTATCTCCTCATCTACCACTCTCTCTGGCAAGCCAACCACCATTGTCGCTGTAAAACGGTTAGATGTGAAGGGCGGGCAAGGACAACATGAGTTCTTAATGGAGATTGTCATGCTTTCTAGTTACAAACACGATAACCTGGTCTCTCTTGTTGGATTTTCTGAAGAGGATAATGAGAAAATCATTGTTTATGAGCACGAGGTTTGTGGAAGCCTTGATAAGTATCTGGCTACTGATCTCACATGGGTGCAACGCCTTCAAATATGTCTTGGTGTTGCTCGTGGACTTAATTATCTTCATAGTGGTGTGGGAGAGGGCATGTGGTGTTGCACCGCGACATAAAGAGCTCTAACATATTATTAGATGAGAATTGGGAAGCTAAGGTTTCTGATTTCGGCTTGTCTAAAATTGGTCATCGCAACTTGGCAGCAATCAAAAGCTTAGAAAGATAATGATAGATCATGAAGATTGGATATATTCTATTGGTTTTACAACTGAGGAATTTAGTGGTTTGTTAGATTCATCTCAACATCATGGTGGTGATGGTGGCAAAAGTGGTGGTGAAATTTCAGAGGTGAAAATTTTCAACTCAATTGACATGTTTATAACTTTTATTAGCTTCAAGATTTAAAATGGGCCAAAACTGAAACTAACCACCCAGTACATCCTACATATAAATATTACCCTTTATGAATGTACGACAATAAAATTTTCCGTGTTATAGATGCTTTGACAATCTTGGTCACGGATTCGGGTTTAAGGTCGCGGAATCCAGGTTTAACCCATGAGGAAGATGAAGATGAAATAAAATAGACCAAAACAATGAAACGACGAAGTTTACCTCATTGTGCAAAGCACACCCTAACCTTAACAGACTTTGACTAACCGAGAATTGGTCAAAGGACCAATCTGGCATTTAATCACTCATCGCTTGGATCCGTGGCGATGATTATGCCCGGTTCGTCCCATCGCGATCCTCCGCTACAAGTTTAGGGACCAACGGTGTATTTTAGTCTAATAATAATAATAATAATAATAATAATAATAAACCTCTATTATTTTTTGTAAGTACCTTTAAGAGCAGATTATATACGTAAAAAGAGATAAAACAAATTCCAAACATAACAAACATTTAATACTCCGTAACAGCAGCAACATTATACGAAAGATCCATGTTTATTGGCATATCACTATTCAGGGTGGTTGTTTCTTTGGGTAACAGTGATATGTGATCAATAAGTGATTAGGTTTATAAGGTTTAACTTCATCATCACATATTGTCAAAGTAGACTAACAACCTCTCTTTTAGGAAAAATTAACATTGACCCATACAAATTGTGATGGCACAAAAAAGTTTTAGACCTTAGCCTTTTTCAATTCACCCTTGATAGAATCACGAACGTGAGTTAAACACTGAAACTTACCTTTATAAGCTATATTAACTAACATTTGATTTTAGAAGACTGAAAAAAATATATTTTCAAATGTCTTCTAAGCTTTGTCCGGTAAACAAAGCATATATTAGTTTAATCTGTTTATAATCTCGCGGTCAAATATAATTTAAACTACAAAGAGACAGTATCTTTTCTGACGTTGATTTAGGCCCGCGTCGATGTGATGTTGCGCGGTTTATACTCTCTGAACCTTAGGGGGTTTGAGACTTTCTTAAATGCATATAAATACTTATGGTAGATGGAATGCCAGATTATTTAGTTGAGTTACGCAAATACAGCATACAGCCAAAACGCAATTCCAAAAACAGGAAACAGGAGAATATAAACCAAAACACAAGCATCATGCACAATGGAAGGAAGTAAACAGACATCAGTTTCTATCACATACCACCACACTTTCTAACAATCAACCAACGAAGTTTAGAGTATTGAAAACACGATCAACTTTATTCTAAACATCTTTTGGTAGGATATTTACAGAAAACGAAAGTCCCGAAAGGTTAGAAAAGTCTCTCTCAAGCTGCTTCAGCAAATCCAACTCGTGATTTACCGTAGTCAAACACAGTGTGGTACCGACCCATAAAAATATCCCCTAGGATCCTGTAAAAAGTAATATACCAACATTAAATGCTAAAAGATCGTCTAAAAGCAGGTTAAACCCCAACAAGCACGTATAGCATGATATGTTTGAACACAATTAAAAGGGGGTCTAAAAAGGTGTAGCAGGTAAGTACCATAGAGGTCCAAGTGGAGGGGCAACATCCATAGCAGTAAATCCACTAATGCATTGTGCTACATCTCCCTCACCGATTTTGAGGACGTACTGATCAATGACAGCAGGTTTCCAAGCAAAACATTAATTCAAATAGCAAAACATTAATTCAAATATTCGAGAAACTAAATTATCGATGAAATAATTTTCGAACGTAGACACTAGATGCGACAATTTCAACCCATGTACTCATGAGTGAGTCAAATCATGTTATGTTTTCTCTCCAACAGGTCAGTAAAATAAAAAAATCGTCAAGTAAAACAAAAAAAACTGGTTGAACAGGTTGGAAGACGAAAACATTATATTTTTCCTCAACCCACCCATTATGCCGCATCTAGTAAAAACGCTCAAGGAGACAAGGATTAATGTTATTTTCACCTGTTCTGGGGTGAGCTCAAAAGTTTTACCACCAATAGTAAAGGCGATAGTGGGCAAGGATGAAATACTGTTGCACTCAACAGCAGATTCTCCCATTGGACTAGGTATGCGATCACACAGCTGCATTTAGATACATAAACATTTTCAGCCCACATCAACTTTTGGGCTCCATTATAAAAATAAAAATGAAGAGGTTACTTTACCTCATTGACATAGTTGATTATGTTATCTTCAGTCTCATTTCGTTTGAGTTGGTTTCGCATCCAAACAACTGCCATCTCACAGAAAGCACACATTTCATCATTTAAGCCAGCAGATGACTTCCCATTATCCTTGTCAACCACACTCTCAATTATTGGGCTGCAAAAAATAACTGTTAGCTAGTGCTCATATATCTAGCACAGAGCAATATAACCACTTCTCTCAGTAGCAATACTTCCTGTGAATAATACCATCACTTTGTTGGTTGTCCACAGTTATATTAAGTAGACTATGTAAAAGAATAAGTGATACGATTGTTTTCTACAAAACGAGCGGTGATGCGAATAGATCTAGAAACGAAGGATAGCAAAATTTTAGGCAATGTGAATTGTGTGACTGACCTAACATCACGAGCCCCATCAAAAGTGCATAGATTCATTTGAGAACAGATTTTATCAGGTTGTGCCTACAGAAAACATCACAACAACAAGATTGTGGTTAGACTGTCTACAAGATAGACTATCAAAAGTGCTTATGTAAATAGACAGGATCGTAATAATGTTAATACTTTCCATATAGCACAAAAACAGGTACCTCAGACAAGAGCATCTCAATTATAGCCTTTCCATACTGATTAACCAATGTCTTGCATTGCTGGCTCATTACCCCCGCAGCACCAATTGCATGATTGATTTGAGTGACAATAGTCTACAACGGTATGGCATTAATAGTGGATATAAGTAGATGGTAAGCTAGATAGCACGAATAGATAATAAGAGAGAAAATTTGAGGAAAAAAAAATAGAAGATGTAGGTGCAAAGCCGCCACTTCATGCTAAAATAATATTTTTTTTAATGGGACAGAAATTACTTAAAAGAATATTTTTTTTAAATCGGGCTTCTTCATATATGTAAGTCACAACACGGTCACTTCAGAAATCATCATAAATGAGAAAGGGCATCATCCATTAATCACTCTAACGATATAGAAGCATGTAAGTCTTTTAACGTACCGTTGGACCTGCCAATAGAGAGGTGCCAGAGTCGGCTATTGCTGCACAACCATCGGCACAAAATCCTGAAATGGAAACCCTAATCTCAGATAAACATTCTATACGAGCATAAAAGGCAAAATAGGAACACTGAAATAATACCAGTAGAGGTGTCTCCAACAAGCACATCACCCATATCAAACTAAAGACAAAATAGAAATTAAATTATTCAGCAATGAACCAATGGTGAATAATAATATTTGATACAATGAACCGATGATGGATTAATATATTAGATACAGAACAATATGCAAATGGGAAGCTATAATAACTCACCTGCCAATATCCCTTTTGGGTCACAGGGACCCATGTGTGCTCACCCTTGAAATGAGTAGTATCAACTCCACCAAACACAAGCTCACCTCCCTCTTCCTCATCAGCATTACGATTTAACCAAAACGAAAACACGGGTTCTTGAACAAGACCTTGATTGACCATGTTGTACCTGAAAGAGTATGTAATATCTCAACTTATAAGTTATTTGGAGACACTCATCATTCACACTAAACTGGAGCCCCAGCAAACAATGAGGTATAGAGCAAACTAGAACCATATATGACAGCAATGTAAAAAAATTATAAAGAGTTGTGGTTCGTTAGCAGGAAATGAGTGGAACTACCAGACAGGAACAGCCTTCCCAACAGAGATCTCCTGATATCCAAGGCCAAGTATACCATCAAACTTAGCTGCCAAGAAAGTGATGCCAGGCTCTTTGGTAGCCTCTATGAAATCCTGGAGAAAGTGAAAAAACACGAGGTAAGAGACTCGATGAAAATATTGCACTCAGCAAATTTGAAACCACAAATTCTCAATCTTTACCTGCTTTTTAACCACAAGATCACCAAGAGTGACGGAGTCTTGGCTGAAAAAACCAGATATTGATCCAGTTCCATACTGAATAGCAGCAGATGTCCCTGAAAGAAATTTAACAATTACTAACCATGTATATAAGACAAAGGCAATCAGAGCGCTCAAGTTATTGCTATCAGCTCAAGGAATGAGCGGCATATATAGCTACATGCTCATGCTCTATGTGCACATTTCTACATTGTTTTACTTAGGAATTTATTTTAAGGGCTGGGCTGTGCCAAATTCATTTGTGCATCCTACTTTGTCTCCAATATTATCCACTGAACTCCCTTTTCCCCTTGTTATACATGACCATCAATGATAATTTTCAAAAGGTATTTATCAAAACAAACATAACAAATAGCTCAGGATCGGCTAGCCATTACAAATTTACACAGCATGTGACAAGGCATATAGATGGATGAGGAGTCTAATGATCTAGCGTCAAGGTGAGAAAACATAAAAGGAAGAATGGTACTGTTGGAAACTCTGCCAAAAAAAAGTAAGAAAAAAAAGGAGTTTCCTCTCGCCTCTCATGGTGCACCTAATCTAACACTCTGTATGTCTTAATTCTTTCATTGTGTGTGCACATTAAATAAACATCTTATCCTGATCCTTGTGAAACTAATCTTACACAAGACCTATCAAAAGTAATCACCTTAGTTTCACTATGGTCTTTGTTTACCAGTTAACAGTAAACGAAAAAAATGGAAATAACTGGATCACAAGCGACCATACCATTTTTCTTGTAGCTACTTGAACTTTTCGCCTTATACTTGGAGTGAAAAAGGCAAGCAACCTGCGTTGATATGAATAATCATGAGCACCTCACTCAAACTAAACATCAATAAATGATAGAGACCTTGAATTAGAAACGTGAAACACACAGCACAAAGAAACTCACTGAAAAGTAGCACTTTGAAGAAGGCACCCATAGATTCGAACTTCCAGTATCAAAAATCACAGTGAACTTTTGTGCTGGAGTTCCAATACCAATCTCACCAAAATACTGGGCATCCATGTAGTTCTTTAGTGAAATCATGTCACCATCTGAATTCCTGAGTGTGCCCTGGAAGCCGAAGTTTCTTCTAGCATTTCCTTCCACGGACAAACCATGTTCAGTAAGTTGGTTAAATCGATCTGGCTTCCTCTTCTTAAGTCCAACTCGAAGCAGTCCATCATTAGTAGCCGCGAACACAGTTGGTGATAGAAGAAACAACAGAAAAAAGGCAAGCAAGCTCGTTTTGATAAAGGTACCCATGTCGAACACTGTAATCAAAACACATGTTTCTTCTTAGATACTAGTTGTACTTATAGACGTTAGCCAACATCATAAACTGCCAACAACAAGTACACAAATTGCAAAAAGAGAGGCCAATATAGAACTTCAATAGATTGTCTTAATGACAAATACAACAATCGAAACTATCAAAGCACATAGAAACATCCATATTGCGCACTTTAGCCTTTAACAGTCGACTTTAAGTTGATAAAACAGAAGAATTTCTCATGGAACATATAACTACCCATATTCCTCAATAAAACAAAACACGAGTCACACGAATCTCCAAATGGGGCATAAAGTTCTGAATAGCTACTTTTTTGGTTCTCGATAAAACTCTTTACAAACTGGCGTAGGTTATTTCAAATACTACTATACTAGGAAAAAAAAATAACCACATGAAATCAAATAAGAGTCACAGCAAATATAACTATTTGGGGGTAAAAATAAATATTTGGGGCTGGACGAGAGCGTTAATCTTATTATATCATCATGATGGATGGGATACCATGCAGTACAGCTTTCATCTAATATTATGACTAAAAGAAATCACGTCAAATACTATAACTCGTCGATTACTAGTTAGATATTAAGAACAGTCATAAGGCACAAGGAGCCATTAGAAAAAGCTGACATTAACAATTAAGAGTCCTATCTACCCCCAAAAAGGAGTTCTATCTACCCGGAAAAAGGAGTCCTTCAACATGGAAAAGAGTTTCATCTACCCGAAAAAAAGAGTTCCATCTACCCAAAACAAAAAGAGTTCCATCCACCCAAAAGAAGAGTTCTATCTACCCTAAACTTGCAGAGACCTTCTAATTTACCACCTAAAACAACCTGCATCGTCAACTGTGAATACTTAAACATACTTAAACTGAGCTTTAGTTACAGTACGACAACATACATCATCATTTCTAAATCAAAATAACAAAGTAATTGCCCTAAATTTTCATGAGAGATCAAAACAACAGCTATCAGTTATTAAAAGTCAAGTATACGAAAAACTTAAGTGAATATAGCTATAAACCACAACCAAACATCAATATCCCTACATCAAATCAAAATCACTAATACACAACTAAATAACTATGTAATTACCCTATATTTTCATTAGCAGTCAAAACAACATCCATGAATTAGTAAACACAATTTAAACAAAACACCTAATCAATTACAGTTATAAATTCACAGCACAGCACATCAAATTATTCCTATATCACAAACAGCTATATCAGCGATCAGCAATCAAACAACAACCAACTCTCAATCAGCAATCAAAACAACCACCAAAAATCAATCAACAGAATACATAAGTAATTACAGTTATAAATTCACACAAAAACACATCATATTATTCCTAAATCGAATCAATAGAGCTATACACAGCTAAATAACGAAGTACTTGACAAAGTCAAAACAACTACCACAAATCAGTGAACACAAACTGAACGTAATACATAAACAGTTACAGCTACAAATTCACACTCTAGGTAATACACAAATTAAAATGAAACAGTGCTTCGTAAGCTATTACAGTTAGGGCAAATGCATCAAAAGGTATTAAACTTTAGGTCAATTTGAATTTTAGGTACTTAACTTTATTTTTTTTCAATTTAAGGTGTCAAAGTTTTATTTAGAGCAATGTTAAGGTTTTTCGTCTTCTCGAAAGATGTTATTGCCTATCAGTCATTCTTTCAGCTGAAATGGTTAAATAATGTGATGTATCGTTATAATTAAACATTTAAAATTCATTCCGGCTAAAATTATGACCGATAATCACTTTTGAAAAGTCGAAAAGACCTTACATTGCAAAAAAATAACTTTGATACCTTAAATTGAGAAAGATAAAGTTGAGTACCTAAAATTCAAATTCACCTAACGTATAATACCTTTTTATGCAATTTGCCCTTACAGTTATAATCTCACAAAAAAACACATCAAATTCATCACGAATCATGGACAACAAAATAGCAAACTAATTGCCCTAATTTTCATCGACAACCAAAACAGTAACTACTAATCAGTAAGCATAAACTAAACAACAGATTAACAAATTACAGTTATTAACAACTAAATAAAAAAGTAATTAACCTAAACTTTACTGATTACAGTTATAAATTCACAGCAAAACACATGAAACTCGCCATCCACAACTAATTAACCTACAGCTACGAATGAGTAAACACAAATTAACTAAAACATGATACGACTAAATAACTAAATAAATTTAGAATAAATTTCAGTCAAACAACTAAATAAAATATGATGAACCTAGCTTTCAATCAGCGAACAAAACACTTAACAATTACAGTTATAAACTCACGAAAATCGAAAACACATCAAATTTATCATACACAACTAAATAACAAACTAATTGACCTACTTATCATCAGCAATCAAAACGCTAACTAGATAACTACTAGTCAGTAAACACATATTTAAACAAAATACTAAACGATTAAAGTTACAATCAGCTAAATAACGAAGTAACTGGCCTAACTTTTAATCAGCGGTTCAAAACGATAACTACTAATCATTTACAGCTTTAAATTCACAACAAAAAAAATGAAATCAAAACAACTAACTGACCTAAATAATCATCAGCAATCAAAACATCGGTCAAATTAAACAGCGGTCAAAACAGCTATCCACAACTAAAATAACAAAATACTAACCTCTATATTAATCCACAGTCAAAACGATAACTACGAATAAGTAAACAAAAATTTAACGAAACACGACGCGACTACGGCTATAAATTCGCAATATAACAACTGATTGACCTAACTTTTAATCATCAGTGAGAACGATAACTAGTACTGTAACTAATTGACCTAAATTATCATCAGCGATCAAAACACAACGCGAATCAAACAACGCGCAACTACAGCCATAAAATAACGCAACTACGGCTATAAATTCACAGTAAAACGAAACTAAACAACTAAATACAGATACAAACAGTAACAAAGTAAACAAAACATGCAATCGATTAGAGTTATAAACAACTATATAATAAACTAATTGACCTAAATTTCACTCAGCGATCAAAACGGTGAATAGTAATCAGTAAGCATAAATTAAACGAAATATATAAACATGCAATCGATTGCAGTTATAACAAACTAATTGACCTAAAGCGATGAAAACGATGAATAGTACTAATCAGTAAGCATAAATTAAATGAAAAATACAAATGATTAGAGTTAAAATTAGAGAGAATAATACGTACATTGGGAGATGAGATAGAGTGATCAGATATGATCGTGAAATGAAATATTATAAAGTCAGCGGTGTGAGGTAATGAAGAAGGTTGCGTGGAGTGGAAAGAGAGTTACTATTTGTAGTTGTGAAAGAAGCAGAAGGAAGGCACCGCACCGCTTTTGATAGTGAGCGAATATCTGTAACTAACTTTTGCTTTTTGAGTGCACGCAACTTTTCTTTTTATCTGTTTAGGTCCCTTTAGATTTTTAGGCTAAAGTGTATAAATGAATAGGTGTAATGTAACATCATAAAGGAAAAAAGATGTAGCATTAGTGCGGTGTTGAATGCGGTTTGTGCTCCTCATATATTTAAACTTAAGCTTAGTTGAATTTACTCATTATATTTTCGGGTTAATGGACTCTAAATGTATTATAGTTGTCATGATTTCTAGTTATATGTATCAAACAATTCTTTTTGCTATTATGTGTACTAAACTTGATTTTTTGTTCATTTTTTGTCGTAAAGTACGCCCAAAAAATCAAGTTTAGTACACATAATATCAAAAAAAATGTTCAATACATATAAAAGAAATAAGTGACAACTATGATACATTTGATGACATTAGCCTTATATTTTCCTATATTTATCTTTTTCTTTCTATAGATTTTGTTTTTAAGTCTTTCTCTTTTTTTCTTGCTAGCTTTGTTTGCATTATGTCATCACATTATTTTCACATCTTTATTAAAGTCCAGTGAAATCTAACTAAAGTATGTAGAACTTATTCCATCTATAGTTATAGTGCGTACTAAAATAAAAATATTAATGGGGTGTTTGTAGTTGGCTATTAAAGGTACACCAAAGTAAGCTAACAAACATTAATAGAATCTGATGCAAGAATACGGTAACTATATGTACGACGTTTCTGGAGTTCTGGATGTCATGTTAGTCTTGTTTGGTTCAAACTAGTTTAACTGGTATATATGGCGTCCTTCTAAATTTCAATCTTGTGTATTTGGAAAACTTTAAACTCATTGGCTTACGCTAAAATTGACACCATGTGTTTTCATGACTAGATGGGTCTAACTTCAAAGGGGAAATCTATAGTTGTATACAGTGACGGAACAAGAGCAAAAAATATCGGGATCACAAAATTCTTTAAATCGATATAAGGGGAAAAAATATCAAAACGGTACTATTTTCAACAAAAATTATCAAGCCTAAATAGAACCAGAGGCGGAGCCACGGGAGGTGGGCAAGTGCCCCTCCCCCCAACCCAAAAAATCATAGTGTAGATTTTTTGATATTTTGAGTTATTTGCTGAGTTTGCCCCCTTAGAAATTGTGTGAAAATTTCTAATTTAAAAGTTGCAGGTTTATTTTTTGGAATATGAAGAGGATGAACTGCACGAAGTACCAAAAAAGAGAGTAAAAGCATCTTTTGTTTTCTTTGTCTTTGGCTAGGCGAAAATATGGGAGGAAGATGAGGGCTAGGCGAGGGTATGGGCGCAGAGGCGGACCTACGTTGATAGTAGGTGGTGCTCGGGAACCACCTTAGACATAAATTTTGTTTAGAAGCGATGTGCAAAATCTTTGCGAGAACCACCTTAAAACTATACAAGGAACCTCCTTACAAGATTAAGATTGAAAAAAAAAAAAAAAAAAAAAAAAAAAAAGCCGAAATGTTGCTTGGGACAATTTTACAAGTGAGAAAGAAGATGATGAAACTTCTTGGAAGATGAAATGAAACTAATTATACGTGGATGGGATGCATAATGGTCTTTTGTCTGTTGTGTAAATGGGAGTCAGGCTAAAGAATGGTCAAACAATAAATAAATCTCTTTCATTTTTATTTAAAGATTTAAATAAAATGGTCCCCTATACATGAAAAGAAAAAATTGGTCTCTTATGCATGATGTGACATTTTTTATGCATTTTTGTAAAATGTTAAAAAAATGTTTGTATTTGTAAAATAAGTATTGAAATGGATTATTTAGGTAATTTACTTTTTATTTTATGTTTATATAAGAAAAGTGTGTAACATTTTATTAAATTTGAAAATGGTGTGTGACATTAATTTTAAAGTCCTTTCACTTTTATCCATATTGTTGGACAAGTGATTTTTAGTAAGAGCATAATACATTTAAAAAAGGTGAACAAAAAAAAATAAAATAAAATTATGATATTTGCCAAATCATTGTGTAGATACGCTTATAATTTTTTTCTACAAGATGTCACCTACCTAGTTACATATTTTACAGGGAATGGTCGGTCACAGTAATACCTTGATTAGACCGCATACATTTGAATCAAAGACACTATCTTCTAAGATAAAACCTCATCTATTTTCCGTTTAATTATTTTAATTAGACATGTTTATGTTTGCCAACGACATCCTTACTTTTTTGCATTCTTTTTTTCTATATAACGTAAAAAAAAAATACCCCCTCTTAAAATACTAGGCGAGTACCCGTGCATAGCAACGGAAATTCCTAGCGGCAGACAATTAACGATATACGATATTGTGGTAAGTGTTTCGTGTAGTGTTCAAAACATAACGTGAAAAGATCAAAATGTAATTACAAACGGTTGTAACATGTGATAATTCAACTCAAGCAAAAATTCTTAACAAATAATGTGCTTGATACGTTATCTTCTTCTTCATTCACCTTTTCACTCGTAAACTTAGATGTTTTTAGGAGAATTGTGAATTCGTTTGATGCTTTGGATGTTAGGGACAAGCTTGGATTAGAGCAACTACGAGGAGTCGAGCTCTGTATGTGTAAGTAGTGACAACCCGTGACTTTCGTTATAAAGTCATTTCTCGTGTTTGATGTTACACAATGCATGCCTTACAATTTCAACATTTATCGTAAACTTGGTTTACGTGTTCCAAATTCGCGTAACCTTTATGGTTTAGCGGCGAATTCATGATCATAACATCACGTACATTTCATATGGACTAAGATTAGTCTACATTCCGTTGACATCATTTGCATCTCATAAATTCATTCATGACATTTCATTTCACATTCAACGCGTAATTTTTATATTTAATAATCGTTATCGCGTGAGTTATTATTTTAACATTTAACCCGTTACTTTCAAAAATGATCCCGATGTATTTATAAACTTACATTTAGTTTATAAAAACTATATTTTTAGTTTTCCTAGTGTTTCAAATTTATTTGGTACATAAATCGTTAAAGTTAAATTATTACGACGTTTTCTTAAAAATTTTACGATAATTATTTTATCACTCAATTTTCACAAGGAATGTATTTTACAATTTTAATATCTCATTACATTCTATTTTGATCTATTAAAATCTCTTGTACTTAAAAGTTATCATTTACCTACACCATTTACTTATACATTTTTATCAAATATTTACACAAATATATACAAGTTTATAAAAAAATAAATAAATAAATATTTGGGAACAAAAGTCCCTAAAAATCCGCCCCTAGAGGTGTAGTTATTGATTGGTATGGTTCATGTTTCTAAATAATTCATTCAATCTTCAAAAGTCTTACAACTTCCATTTTTCCCTCACTCATTCTCATTTCTTCAAGTGTTAAAATTAAGTTTCTCTCTTCTTCTTGGCTTCATCAAAACCGGTCACACTTCAAAGACTCCAAGGGATCAAAATTTTCTCAAGATCAAGTGTTTATCAACCTAGTTATATCCTTTATATGGTTTTGAAATAAAAACCAAGGATATTTAAGTTTAATCCTTGTTACTTTCACCTCATCACTATCACTAGTAAGCATATTTCTTCCATTTTCAAGTTTCCTTTTCATTTTCATATGTTTCTTTTCATTTTTGGAGCTTATATGCATGTTATGTGATTTATACCATTTATTTCATGATTTTAGAAGTTATATATACATATTGGTCATCCTATAAATATTCCCATGGTATTCTTTGGTCTTGATGGTGATTAGGAACCCATGACACCCTAAGAAGGTGTATGGTAGGATTAGATTAGCTTTGGAGTTGATTTGAAGGGATTAGAATAGGTTTTGTCCGAGAAAACTATTTTCGATATGTATATTTATATGTTCTGTCCTTATTTCGAATTTCTGGAAAAACCTACTGTTGGTACGAAACTTTGGCCTTGATATTTAGAAAATATACTTTAAAACGAATCCGTGGCCTTTTGAACGGATAAAAACGGACTTATAACGAAGAAGTTATGGATTTTTAAAGTTTGATGACGAAACGTATTATTTTCAGGATTTTCAGCTTACTGTTTTTAGTATTTTCGGGTCAAAAACGAGCCTTAAGCTTCACAAATTATTTCGACTTATCAAAAATATATTAGTTTACTTCGATACGAAGCTAAGGACGTATTATACGTAGAAAACGGATTTAAAACGACTAAGATATGGCCGTTTTCATATAGTTGCCGTAAATATTAATTTCTGAAAAACTATATTATTTTTACGTTACAAGTATTTCATTAGCTGTAAAGGCCATGTTTGCGGCTGTTTTTAACCATGATGTGAAACTTTTTGGAACGAAGTGTCTTCTAGTAAAATCAAGTTCATCGGCCATATTTTTCAAAACAAAAAGCTGTTTGTCAAGCGGATTTATAGTGAATTAATTACGGACGTTCAAACTTGGCCGAAACTCAATTTTCTGCACACAATTAGCCAAAACCACCATCTTTAGCCCTTAATATCTTTATGATCGAGACCTTTTGGACGAAAACTCCTGAATCTGAAACTTTTAGATATCGATACAAACTTTCCAAAACCGTCGAGTTCGTTCTCTAACGATCGACGACACCGCTTTTACGACTATATTTCGGAGCTATTTTTGTTAATTTCATGATTTTTCCGACGACATTGTTTTGCGACGAAAAGTGGTAATTTCACCAAAATCATTATAAAACCATTGTAGGATGACATTTTGACGTAAAACTTGTAAAGTCATTTTGAAGGGTCAAGACGTCAAAGAGTATTTTTCGACGACGAGTAATATTTTCAAAACCCGTAAATGGTATAAATAACATATGGAGTGCATGCATAACATTACATTGCAACTCATGACATATCATATCATTCGTAATAGGTCCCGGTTGACGATTACATTACACCTCGGTGTACTCACTTTTGCCGTTATTCTGTTTATCCAAGTGAGTTTTCATAGCCCCGTTTACATGCTTTCGATTATTTTCAAACCCACGGGAGAATACATTGCACTACATTTTTTTTTGTACGATACCAAGTATGTTAAATTCATTACATTGCTTAAGTTATCGTGATTTGCCAATTTGAAAGTCCCCATTACTTGAACATGAACCGTTAATCTTTGAAGCGAGGATGAGTGGATAGATCTATCGAGGTGACGCTCCATCCGGGTTGGTGAATCCCAACCGCAAACGGATGCATTTCATTTGATAGTATTACGGAGTTGTCCGGCAAACACTCTGTAGGGCATACATTATTGAACAGTCTAGTTTCGGGGTCATGGGCTTATAGCAATTGTAACATTATTTTTACGATTGTCATGCTCAAACATTTTGGATTGTCATGCTTGGTCTATACTTGTGTAGTCGTATAAAACATTTACATAAACCTATGATTTCTCACCAACATTATTGTTGACCGTTTTAGCAATGTATTTTTGTAATCGAGGCATTCATCATGACATGGTTTAGGGACCTACATTTTGAGTCATGGCGCCGACTTACATTTTGTACATTATGGCACTTTATTTCAAAACATCGTTTGGATTTGTAACATGGATGTATTTCCGCAAACTTTGTAAACCTTTTGGGACCGATGTTGTACTCGATTGTTTTTATGAAATATCCAACGATGTGTTTTAAAAACGACACTTTAGGTCGTTCAATATAACTGTGATGTGGTGCTATGACAATCAATCCCGTGAATTCCATTCACGCAAAAATGTAAATTGGGGTGTGACAGATTGGTATCGAGCTACGATTATAGAGAACTAGGTTGCATCATTGACCCTAGACTATAACTACATTATCATAGCATCTCATCATTTCATCATAAGTGCGTGTTCACTTTGCATGCGATTTATACGTACATTTTTCGAGTTATTCACTTTCATTTCACAGCGGTTGTCACATAGATGCCTTCAAATACCCATCCCATTATACTCACATCACTTTGACATGGAGAATGCCTTGTCAGTCCCTATCATAATTTTCACATCAGTTGACTCAACACCGATAACATCAGATGATGACACTGAGACCTTTTGAGGAGGACGAAGTTGCACCTACACCATCACGATCACTATTGATTCACTATAGGATCAGGACAATTTTTATCACTCAGTTGGGACAGATCATACCATTGGGTAGAACGTATAGGTTTAGTCCTAATGAACCTATTTTCTTAACTCACCACAAGGATTTCCATTATCATCATTGTCATTATTTTCATCATTATTATCATTTCGAGCACCATCCGTACCATCACATCTCATACACGATACTTATACACCTGACTTGCAGCTTGGGAAGCGTGCATGATTTGACACACCATTACCATCTACCACTAAGACTATAGACACTACATCATCTCATAGGTTTGAGGACTGTGAGAGTTCTAGGGCTATTGTTGCTAGACCGCCTACTATTCCTACACTTGAAACACGATTAGACCACCAACAGGAGAATGATAATAAGTACCCTTCTAGCTAATGTAATCCTTATCATTTATTATCTCTACGATAATCACCACCTTGTTTATTTCATTCCTTACTCCAATTGCCCAATTCTCCATCATTTCACGACGATACATCACTATCTTACTAGGGGTTAGGTCAACTTTATTCTCGACCAACTAGTAGACCTGTTATTACTCGATAAGGTTCTCCTATGTATCCTATAAACCATCCAACAAATTTTATTTCAAATATCCTGCTACTATTTCATGAAATTATTTCACTTGATTTTATTTCGAACTATTTTATCACCATCTTAGAAACGTTGTTTCATAAAGTTTTAACACAAGTTGTTTTATTATCAATTTATCAATTGGTTTCAGTCATTTTATCAACTATTTAATATCCTCATGCGAAACGATTTTCATGTTACTCTGAAAAATCATCGAGCTATTATCTTACAAAACAAAACGTTGAATACCAACTATTTGTCCTACATTCCCTCTTATGAAATAATAAACTTCATCGCTATCTAACGCAAACTGCTTTCAACTATTTTACCGACCATTTCATCTTACTCCTGTACCATTAAACCAAAATTTACGACTTTAATAATACTTTATAAACAATGACCTTACTGATAATTTGCAAACTATTTTCTCATAGTATGATAAACCGATTAATTTGCTATTATCTATTAAAACAACAAACAATTGCAATAGCAAGCTATAAACTATTTTACCCTTTTGGTGAGCTATTCTAGCCACTGTCTGATTTAAAATCATAAAACTTGGTACGCTTACCTCACGGACTATTCGCCTTTACTTTCTCGACTATTATATTACCAACCTATAAACCATCTTGATATTAATTGAACTACGAAATCTTCTATTATTTGACAAACGATAAATTGTTTTCTTGTAAGCTATTTTACAAATTGTTTCACGAGTTATGTTATAATCTGAATTGTGTCTTACCAAAATATTTCACTACCATTGTTAAGCCGTTTTCTATCACTATATATAAGCTGTTTTAAAATCACCTTAACAAGTTGTTGCTTTAACACCAAGCCACAACTAAGATTTATTATTAAATTGTAAATGATAAAAATGTTTCCTTCTTACTCAATAAAGTGGTTTTACAAACCTTTTCATAAACTTTACTGTAATTTTCTTACAAACTATTTATTCTCGTTTGAGAGCAAAGTTTTATAATCGATTTATAGTGCATAAACATTTCTTTCGTTAACACTCTATAGATGCTTACGCCATTTATCTCTCACTCAACCGATAAGTTAGGATTGGACGAGTGACCTTTTTAGGAAAGACTTCCTATACCATCTGTAAGAAAACAATGAAAGGATTTTGGAATTACCAACAAGGACTAGAACTAGGTGGTAGGATGATTCAAAGTTCAACAAAAATCTTAAGACATCACGAGATATTCCGAACCACTATTTTGAATTAGAATCCAAACTCTATCATTCCATAAGTACTAGCTAGACAGAGTGACGAGATTTAATACGAAGCAAATAACCATGAAGCAACACTATAGGGATATACCAAGTCTTCTATCTGAGGCTATAGAACATTCTATTAAACATGGCCTCAACAATATGTGAACTTCCCTACCATGAGTGTCCCTTAAAGGAAAATTTGGTTATATTAGGCTATCGATATAAACTTTCCTAAGGCATTGTGTTCTCTAGAAATTCCAAGTAACCTCACTTCCATATCAAGAGATGCCACGGGTTTGAACATGTCGGACAATCAATGACTCCCCATCTACAAGTGAAACCGAACAAACATTCTTTGACATAGTATGAACCGATATTTATTGTCTTGCCGGCATGATAACGATCTCGGTGATGAACTATTTTAGAAACACTCAAGTAAGACCGAATACTTATGCTCGTAGATTCTACCTAACCTCGACTTATAGATATTATCCAATATCGAAAATAAACATTCATGCGAGATATACCTACCGACTACTTCATCCTTTATAGTGCTTTCATTTTAAATGGATTTTATTTAAAATGTATTTATGCGAATCATATACCTTGTAGGAAATATTTTTTTTCCTTTCTTTCCTGAATTACCTGTTTTAACAAGTAAATTCTTTTTGGTCAACTTTTAACAAAACCATTGTATGTTAAGAAACGTATAAACGTCAATCTTTGATAAACAGTCCTATTTTGCATAACTACTCAATTTTGGAAAAAAAAAAGATTTCAACCAAAACACTCAATATTGGGATAAATCTTGGAAATCAACCATCACACCACCTCACTTAAATATTTAAGGTTTGTGACTTTACAACATGGAGCATGGAAACTCTTCGATAATCAAACAATAAACATTTTAGCCATAGAGACTAAGCACCTTAGGCAAGTAATACTCAGGTCATGACATTCGATAGGACTAGAAACGCGAGGAATCACAATCATACCTACAATCTATTCTTTTCAATAAGGTCCTTTTCGACCGATTTAACATTTTGAAATCTAACACAAGACATGTGGTATTAATTCCGCTTGTATCTATTATAAGCTAGTCGATTCACCTTAGATAGCGGCGGTCATTTCAGATTTCCATGAAACCTACTAGGACATGATTACCGCCTACTATCCTCAGCTCAATGGTTAGAGCTAGAGAGCAATTTCCACATTAGATAATATGCTCAAGCCAGTATGACTTTCTAGAAATGGTTAGGTAAATCATTCTCCATCGACAAGTTTCTTTGCAACAATAGTTAGTTCATGAACATATTGACTACACCATTTGAGGCACTGTAAGGTTGAGGTATCAATCACTTATTCAAGGAGTAAATCAGGAAAGTCCAATTCATTAGTCCATGATTCATTCATGAAACAAACAAAGAAGTCATACAAATCGGGAATCGGTTATAAGTAACAACCTATAGCTAGATAAGCTACATCGTTATCGATGCAAAATTGGAGATATGTCCCATAAGTCGCAAACCATTAGAAATTCAAGTTGGTAACAAATTATGCACAAGGACCCATCTTGGAAAGGCGTGGTACGATTTAGAAAAACACTGGACGAACCAATTCGACCCAAATATTCTCATCTATCGTATCTTATTTTCCTTTCGATTCGATATCACTTGCGGGGATGTTACTTCTTTTTACTTTAACTATCATTTTAACGACACGGTATAAATCCTTGTAAACATTGAGAGTTATGACAACTAAACCGAACGTCACGTCATCGTTCCTTAATTATGCATTGCCTAGCTAACTATGTCTAATTCTGGAGGGATCACGTTATGTTGGGAGCGGTTATTTATAAATCTTGGTGCAAGCAAAATCTTCACATGTTTCAAAGTCAAAGTGTTACTTATGAGAGACTCATTCGATATTTTCTTTACTACGATGTTTTGTACACTCTCAATCATCGATAACCGTAACGACACTTCTCCATGTCTTTTCTCCTCGTTATTCATTACAAACTCAAATTCGATAGACCTAACAACGATTGAATTCGTGGATGAATTCCTTTTGATGGGCGAATGTGACAACCCGTACTTTGGTCATTTCTCGACACAATGCATGCCTTACAATTTCAACATTTATCGTAAACTTGGTTTACGTGTTCCAAATTGCGTAACCTTTATGGTTTAGCGGTAATTCATGATCATAACATCACGTACATTTCATATGGACTAAGATTAGTCTACATTCCGTTGACATCATTTGCATCTCATAAATTCATTCATGACATTTCATTTCACATTCAACGCGTAATTTTTATATTTAATAATCGTTATCGCGTGAGTTATTATTTTAACATTTAACCCGTTACTTTCAAAAATGATCCCGATGTATTTATAAACTTACATTTAGTTTATAAAAACTATATTTTTAGTTTTCCTAGTGTTTCAAATTTATTTGGTACATAAATCGTTAAAGTTAAATTATTACGACGTTTTCTTAAAAATTTTACGATAATTATTTTATCACTCAATTTTCACAAGGAATGTATTTTACAATTTTAATATCTCATTACATTCTATTTTGATCTATTAAAATCTCTTGTACTTAAAAGTTATCATTTACCTACACCATTTACTTATACATTTTATCAAATATTTACACAAATATATACAAGTTTATAAAAAAAAAATAAATATATATTTGGGAACAAAAGTCCCCAAAATCCGCCCTAGAGGTGTAGTTATTGATTGGTATGGTTCATGTTTCTAAATAATTCATTCAATCTTCAAAAGTCTTACAACTTCCATTATTTCCCTCACTCATTCTCATTTCTTCAAGTGTTAAAATTAAGTTTCTCTCTTCTTCTTGGCTTCATAAAACCGGTCACACTTCAAAGACTCCAAGGGATCAAAATTTTCTCAAGATCAAGTGTTTATCAACCTAGTTATATCCTTTATATGGTTTTGAAATAAAACCAAGGATATTTAAGTTTAATCCTTGTTACTTTCACCTCATCACTATCACTAGTAAGCATATTTCTTCCATTTTCAAGTTTCCTTTTCATTTTCATATGTTTCTTTTCATTTTTGGAGCTTATATGCATGTTATGTGATTTATACCATTTATTTCATGATTTTAGAAGTTATATATACATATTGGTCATCCTATAAATATTCCCATGGTATTCTTTGGTCTTGATGGTGATTAGGAACCCATGACACCCTAAGAAGGTGTATGGTAGGATTAGATTAGCTTTGGAGTTGATTTGAAGGGATTAGAATAGGTTTTGTCCGAGAAAAACTATTTTCGATATGTATATTTATATGTTCTGTCCTTATTTCGAATTTCTGGAAAAAACCTACTGTTGGTACGAAACTTTGGCCTTGATATTTAGAAAATATACTTTAAAACGAATCCGTGGCCTTTTGAACGGATAAAACGGACTTATAACGAAGAAGTTATGGATTTTAAAGTTTGATGACTAAACGTATTATTTTCGGGATTTTCACTTCTTGCTTTTAGTATTTTTGGGTCAAAATGAGCCTTAAGCTTCACAAATTATTTCGACTTATCAAAAATATATTAGTTTACTTGATACGAAGCTAAGGACGATTATACGAGAAACGGATTTAAAACGACTAAGATATGGCCGCTTTCATATAGTTGCCGTAAATATTAATTTCGAAAAACTATATTATTTTTACGTTACAAGTATTTCATTAGTTGTAAAGGCCATGTTTGCGGTCTGTTTTAACCATGATGTGAAACTTTTGGAACGAAGTGTCTTCTAGTAAAATCAAGTTCATCGGCCATATTTTTCAAAACAAAAGTCGTTTGTCAAGCGGAGTTATAGTGAATTAATTACGGACGTTCAAACTTGGCGAAACTCAATTTTCGCACACAATTAGCCAAAACCACCATCTTTAGCCCTTAATATCTTTATGATCGAGACCTTTTGGACGAAAACTCCGAACTGAAACTTTTAGATATCGATACAAACTTTCCAAAACCGTCGAGTTCGTTCTCTAACGATCGACGACACCGCTTTTACGACTATATTTCCGAGCTATTTTTGTTAATTTCATGATTTTTCCGACGACATTGTTTTGCGACGAAAAGTGGTAATTTCACCAAAAATCATTATAAAACCATTGTAGGATGACATTTTGACGTAAAACTTGTAAAGTCATTTTGAAGGGTCAAGACGTCAAAAGAGTATTTTTCGACGACGAGTAATATTTTCAAAACCCGTAAATGGTATAAATAACATACTGAAGTGCATGCATAACATTACATTGCAACTCATGACATATCATATCATTCGTAATAGGTCCCGTTGACGATTACATTACACCTCGGTGTACTCACTTTTGCCGTTATTCTGTTTATCCAAGTGAGTTTTCATAGCCCGTTTACATGCTTTCGATTATTTTCAAACCCACGGGAGAATACATTGCACTACATTTTTTTGTACGATACCAAGTATGTTAAATTCATTACATTGCTTAAGTTACCGCATTTGCCAATTTGAAAGTCCCATTACTTGAACATGAACCGTTAATCTTTGAAGCGAGGATGAGTGGATAGATCTATCGAGGATGACGCCCATCCGGGTTGGTGAATCCCAACCGTGCAAACGGATGCATTTCATTTGATAGTATTACGGAGTTGTCGGCAAACACTCTGCGAGGGCATACATTATTGAACAGTCTAGTTTCGGGGTCATGGGCTTATAGCAATTGTAACATTATTTTTACGTGATGGATTGTCATGCTTGGTCTATACTTGTGTAGTCGTATAAAACATTTACATAAACCTATGATTTCTCACCAACATTATTGTTGACCATTTTAGCAATGTATTTTCGTGTAATCGAGGCATTCATCATGACATGGTTTAGGGACCTACATTTTGAGTCGCGTCGACTTACATTTTGTACATTATGGCACTTTATTTCAAAACATCGTTTGGATTTGTAACATGGATGTATTTCCGCAAACTTTGTAAACCTTTTGGGACCGATGTTGTACTACGATTGTTTTATGAAATATCCAACGATGTGTTTTTTAAAACGACACTTTAGGTCGCTCAATATAACGTGATGTGGTGCTATGACAAACAATCCCCTGTGAATTCCATGTTGTTCCTAACAAGAATCATATAATAAGTCTATTAAACGCAAGATCCAAACAATCGTTATGACAGATATCGATGTCAAACAACAAGATGACTTTATCCAAAAACAAACAAAGGTTCGAATATTAAAATATCGTAAAAGGAAAGCAAATGAAATTTTAAGAGATGCGTCATAGCTTCATGTTCTTCAAGGGTTCAGCTTCCTGCTTCATGTTCTTCAAGGGTTCAGCTTCCCGCATCAGTGGGTTATACTCGATTCTTGTTAATTTCATGTTCGACAAAAGGTTCACTATAAATATAGGGAAATGACACATTATTAGCTAAAAATATAGAAACGGAACAGCTTATGAGAAATATGAATCTAAAATCAAGTCAAGTATATATTTGTTTTGGTATGCACGAGCTTAACACGGGATATGCATATAACTCCCTTTTCTTGTATAACCCTTGCGATCGTAACATATCCTTCTCGCAAGGTATGATATACAATGATCAACTTAATTTCCGCCCCTCTATCAGAATTCAATAATTGTCAGATCGGGAACAAAAAATAATGAATGTAAAACATGTTTTGATAGACACACGTACGTCACATCTCTCAACCACAACTCGCATGAGGTACCACCTTTGTGGTATATCAGGCCTCCTTTGTGACCCTTCCGATATCCTCAATGCACATTATAAAAATCCTCAAACTATAGTAATAATTAAATGATTATAAAGCAGTTGTTACTCCTACGTTAAAGTGTTACTTGCAAGTGATCTTTCATGATAGAAAATGCAGTCGTTCTTTAATGATTATAGAGGTCTATTAAATGATAATGATTCAATGATTATAAAGCAGTCATTGTCACTTATAAGTGATCTTGCATTTAAGCTTTACGAAACATATTAAATATAAGAACAAAATGAACAGTGTAATAAACGGATTTTGTGCTCATTAATAACAAAGAAAACAATTTCTAACCTTAAGATCATCATCACCAATTTTTTGATTTTGCATTTCCATTTCTTCCTTTCTTGTGACTTGATTTATGAAATGATGAATTAACACATTAACATTAAGGCTGTTTATATAGGCAATGGAAATGACCATTGCTGATGACGTATAGTCTATATTCGGGTCACGAACCCGACCAATGATCGATACTAGCAAGCCCAACACGAACTGGGCTAAGCCGATAAGTGTTTGGGCTCACGAAGGCCCTAACCCAAAGTTATTTATGGAATAGGATATCGGATATCTCCTAACTTTGGAGATAATTGTCTACCAACCGACTTAGGCGGGATACGCCGAAGGTTGGGGAACACGAAACCAACAAGGATTTCGTGTGTATATAATGGGAATTCCATCCTTCACTAAAGGTACGATCTAAAACCCTAACTCTCCTATTAACCCTAAAACCGACATTTACTCTCACGCCGGAGGATAATCGGGAGACAATCCCACGATAAGCCTAACTGTTTTCTGCTTACTTAGTGCGCGTGTCTCAAGCAAAGAATATCCAATTGATACGAGAACCGAGCCCAAACAAGGAACGCCAACTTTTGTATCAACAAGTGGCGCCATCCGGACCATCACTAAGAACTAAGAACTAGAATGACGAAGCACGAAATCACGATCGCAGCGCACCTTACAGAAAGAAGTCGCAGCGGATCAACTTCTAAACAGTACTCGGAACAACCTGTCACTAAAAACCAAGGGTCGCCTGCACTGGTCTTCCTATGGTGGAACAACGCCGGGGACAACCCAGCCACTACAACCACCACCGGTAGGAGATCCATCACAGACCCTTTTACCACTCCCTCCTATCGGTGCTAGAAACCGACCTCTCAAGGCACCCGATGCACCGATGTAAACAAGGGCCTAGTGGTAGAGACAGCACCCTGCTCTTGAAGGGTCGCACCGAACCAGCGCCGGGATTTCGTATCTCAAAATTATGAAACTTTGGCCGCTCTCATGCAAGAGGAAGCAAAAGAGGTCTAGTCAAGCCTACACGCCCGATCAATTTCGATGCAAAATACGAGACATCTCCTCCGCCATCGTAAAGAAAAGCGGGAGGATAGCCGCCACCCCAGTGTTTAATGTAATTGGGAGGAGAGTTGAGAATGAGAGACGGCTAACTCACAAAGATCCGGAAGAAAGCGAAGAGACGAACGCGACTAATGTCCATGCTAGGCTTGGTAGCCGCAGGTCCGGTGATGACTTGGCGACGGTATTCCCAAGTGAAAGCCCTTCAAGTGCGATTTGGGACGGTCAGACGCAACGCCGAAAAAGGGAAAATTGTCCTCCGCAACTCCTCGGACAACGAGGATAGCGAAACAGACACCGAAGTCCATAAGAAAATATCGAGACCGGAGGAGGAAGACATGTCTCTTCCGGCGCCGCTTAAAAGGTGGATGCGCTCACCGACGCATCAAGAACTCTTAGAAGATAAGAGAAGGCGCATGCCCGCTAATGTAAAACCTATGATGGAACAGTGATCCCGATGATCACCGAAATTTTGAATCACCGCTACCATCGAAAATTGGCGCGCACTGTGGTGCCACATGTTCAATTCTACATTAGTGGGAAATGCGCGAACGGTTCAAGAAGCTTCCACGCGAAGCATTGATGGCTTTGAAGAGTTGAGGAAGGCGCCCGCCTAAACTTCACTCAACGGAAGAAGTGTGCTAAAAACCCCGTTGAACTCGCCAGGTGAAACAGTGTGGGGAATCTACAAACTTATGTGGAGAGCTTCAAAGATGAGTACATACAAAGTTAAGGCATGCCCGGCGTCGAAAATTTCGTGGTTCATGAACGGATCAATAACCCGTAACTCATCAAAGGTTGAATGATAAGATTCCCCAAACCTTTGATGAACTTATGAAACGTACAAGGTCCTTTATCCAGGAGAAGCCGCGGCGACGGATAGCAAGAAAGTTTACTCAAACCATCGGTCACGGGAACAACCTCTGAGACAATCCATCGACCGTAATAGCAACCGTAATAAGAACTACCGTGGCTGTGGGAGCGGACGGGATAATGACAGATACACCACCGACTAAGACTCCAAAGGAAATATTCGCGGCGGAAGGCGCGAACTTCCCAAGACCTCCACCGATGCGCACTCCAGAAGATCGGCGCGTGGGGAGTGGATACTGTGACTATCATGGACAGAAGGGCCACACCACCAATGAATGTATCCAACTACGCCAACTCATTGATAAACTAGTGAAAGAAGGAAGATTGGACCATCTAGTCAAGAACATCAAGGAGGGAGGCAGAAGACTGGGAACAAGAAAGAGGCACCTAAAGATAAGGCTGACACCATCTACATGATACAATCATGGCAGTGAGTAACTAGGAAGAAGGTCAGCCAGAAATTTTCCCGTGGAAGTGAAATCTCTTTCCCCACCTCGATTGCGGACAACGAATTGGTAGAGCCGCCACCATTGAAATAAATGCGGGGTCATGATATCCACCGCATGTATGTTGATGGAGGAGCATCGGAAGACATAATGTACGAACATCAAGTTTCAAGCGACTACGACCGAGATACGTAGTCGGTTAAGCCCGACCATGACAAATGATTGGTTTTACAGAGAAAAGATATGGCAAATGGGGAAAATACGCCTACTAGTCAATGTGGGTAATAAAGAACACTCATGACGACGGATGAATTTCATGGTGATCAATCCCTTCGCCATATAATGGCATTATCAAGACCAGGATATCGACCATGCCGTTAGATCGCTTCTCAAAGACATGAGATGCTCAAATTCCCGGTGGAAGGTGGTATTGTTACTCTACAACGCCACTGTACACACAGAGAGTGTAACACGATTACATGTGAGACGGCACCCATTCCGATCAATACAGCAACTAAAGTTCCAAACCCAAGGTTGCAATTCACCCCGATTACCCGTAACAAGAAATATCGATTGGAGGATCGCCACGATAATGGCAAGGCACCGTGCGCGCACTCGCAAAAGAACTCGGATATCTTCGCATGGGAACCAAAGCACATGACCGAGTACCACGCCGATCACGAACACAAGTCGAGAACCGACAAGGATACTCACCATACGCCGTAAGAAGCGCCAAGCTCCGGATCGCGCAAGCAATTCTGGCAGAGGTACACAAACTTGTGGAGGCGTGTATCATGCGAGAAGTCTACTACCACGACCGCTTTCCAATCCAAAGAATGGTGAAGAAAACAACGGTAGTCTGGCGGATGTGTGTGGACTTCGAGATCTCAACAAGGCATGTCCACAAGATGCTACCCAATACCGTAGATAGACCGAAGGTAGAGTCTTTGTGGATACCACTTAAATGCTTCCTAGACGCATACAAAGGATACCACCAAATCCGGATGGCTAAGGAAGATGAGGAAAACGGCCTTTCATACAAGCCAAGGCGCTCATCGCTATACTAAAATGCCCTTTGGCTTCAAGAACGCAGCGCCACCTACCAAAAGTTAGTAGATAATGCATTTGAAAACAATTGGGCGCAACCTAGAGGTTTACATTGACGACTTGGTCATAAAAAGCCATATTGAGGATGAATTGTGCGCGACATCGAGGAAACATTTAGGACTCTCAAAAGATCAACATGAATCTAAATCCTAAGAAATGCACTTTTGGCGCTGTAAAGCATGTTTCTGATACCGATAGAACCGGATGGCATTAAACCATGCCCGAGAAAAACTATATGGTCATTGAACTTCCTCACCGCAGACGTTGAAGGAAGTCCAATCTCTCAATGGAAAATGGCGGCCTAAATAGATTTTTGTCCAAATCAGACAAGTCACTCCTCTCTTCAAAACACTCAAGAAGTGTATAAAAAGGAGATTTTCACTGGACTACGGAGACGAAGAAGCCTTTACAGCCTTAAACAACACCGGCAACGCCCCACACTAGTCGCACCCCTGTGGGAAGAATTAATTATGTACTTATCTGCGACTCATGGAGCAACAAGGATATCAGCGATGGATAGGAATTTAGTACAAACACATGTATATTTTGTAAGCAAAGCGCTTAAGAAAACGGAGATTAATTACGGTAAGAATGGAGAAGTTGGTCTGGCGATAGTGTTCGCCGCCAAACGGTCGCTAGCAGTACTTTCAAAGCGCACCCATAGCAAAGTTGATCACGCACCAACCGATCAAGCAAATCATCTCCAAACCCGACGCTGTCGGACGACCGCAGTATGAAGTGTGTTGCTAGGTGAACATAACATCTCCTACATACCACGCACTACAGTAAAAGGGCAGATACTAGCAGATTTCATTATCGAAAAACCAGACACTGATGATGCACCCGCACCAAGCAAGAAGGAACTACAAGATCCATGGATCTTGTTCACGGATGGATCTTCATGCGTGGATGGGTCAAGAGAATGCCTTATACTCACAAGCCCGTAAGGGATAGAATTCACTTTACGACCGCGTTTGAATTC
Organism: Chrysanthemum lavandulifolium; assembly: GCA_022545495.1. Classification (NCBI taxonomy): domain Eukaryota; kingdom Viridiplantae; phylum Streptophyta; class Magnoliopsida; order Asterales; family Asteraceae; genus Chrysanthemum; species Chrysanthemum lavandulifolium. The sequence goes on along the minus strand of CM040239.1, from coordinate 50,057,774 downwards.
ACAACGACAAACAATGAAGTAGTATGAAGCCCTAATCGCGGACCACGCATTGCACTCGAATGGGTGTACGCAACACCGAAGCAAATGTGGATTCCGGCTAGTATCCAACCATGTGTTGGGCTAGTATGTGGCTAAAGAGGAAAACATGATCCAATACCTCGACAAGACCAAGTCACTAATCCAAGGCTTTGACAGTTTACCATCAAGGTGTTCCTAGAGGGAAAATCGAAAGCGGATGCACTAAGCAAGATTGCATCCACAAGCTTGCACACTGTCAAAACAAGTGTTGGTGGAAACATTGAAGAGCAAATCCATCTCGAGATGGAAATATCCACGTAATAGAGGAGGAAGGTCCCACGTGGATGACACCAATAATGGAATTCATAAGGCATGTGATTGCCTCAAGAATGTAAGGAAGCCGAAGAATACGGTGACAGACGTAGTTTTGAACTCGAGACGGTGTGCTATATCGACGCTCCTTCTCGCAACCATGGCTCCACCTGATCGCCCCTACAAGCAAGTTATGTACTCGGAAATCCATGCCGGTTCATGCAAAGATGCATTCAGACCACGATCCGTGGTGGCGCTACTACGGTCGAGGATACTATCGCCCACCATGCACCGTGATGCACGGAATTAATAAGAAAATGCGGCGATTGCGGGTTTATAGACCCATTCGCGCCAACCACAACAGAGATAACGCCTATCACGCGCCATGGCCATTCTACAAGTGGGGTATCGACATTGCGTGTTCCTTCCCTGCTGCGTTAGGAGGATGGAAGTTTCTCATAGTGGCCATAGACTACTTCACCAAGTGGATCAAGCAAAAGCGCTTGTAACAATTATCGGCAATCGTGTCAAACGCTTTGTTTGGGAAAATATTGTATGCCGCTCGACTACCGGGAAATCATCTCGACAACGGAAACCATTTTGTAACAAACCCTTCAAGCATCGTGCGAGAAGTTGAATATCACGCAAGACTGGCGTCGGTTAAACATCCACAAACCAACGGCTTAGTAGAGCGTGTAAATCAAGTCCGGGTGAAGGAATTAAGGCACGCCCGACAGCACAAAGGAAGGTGGGTAGAAGAATTATCGATGTTCTCGTGGGTGCACCGCACTTCCATCAAAACTAGCACGGAGACACCCCTTTCTCTAGTCTATGGGACAGAGGTCGTTATACCACCGAAATTGGGATGCCAAATATTCGCCTTCAAGTCAATGTCGCAACCAATGACGACGAGAGGCGATCGACTTAGACCGTTGGAAGAAAGACGCGAGCGCAGCTAGCTATATGTGAAGCAAGATCGAAGTCAAAAATGAAGGGATACTACGATGCTAAAGTGCAAAGTGTTTCATTCAGACCAGGTGACTTCGTATACCGCGCCAATGATGCGAGCCACGCAAAAGACACAGGCAAACTCGGACCGAAGTGGGAAGGGCCCTATGAGGTTACTTAAGCATTAGGAACAGGCGCGTACAAGTTACGAGACATGGATGGTCGGGAACTACCACGCACATGGAACATTTGCAATCTTAAGTGATGTTATCTCTAGGAATGGCTACGGCCCAACACACGGACATCCCCGCACTTTAGTGAAGTGCCCAATAATTATCCGTGTATTTATCTTGTTTTACTTACGCAATATCTTATTTATTTTCTTTCACAAAAACTTGCAAGTCTTAATAAACCTCGCGGTTTCTAGCTAATTCCGTGACACATTCCAATTTGTTATTTCTATATACTTTATGTCTTAACATTTCTTATCTTTTGCCTACATGGCGTGCATGCATTTAATAAACCCACGATGATAAAAGGATGAGTAAACCTACTAAATAACTCGTTGAGTAAGAGGGTTGCAAACCCATCAACATTGGATCATGTATCCTTGTTAAACACCTTGTTCTCAAGACGTTGGAATAAGTTCGGTGCGCACCCCGACGGGTCAAGCAACTATGCATCTTGTCTTGCGTTTAACAAATTAGGAATCAAGACACTTGACTCCTTGACATGATATTTACAGTACGCTGCATATCACACCATACACAATTATGATACGACTACTTAGAAATTATGTTTTAAGTATACCGTGATTTTCATACATGACTATGAACTTCCTATATTATTCGCGCTTATGTAACAGTTTGATTCTTAGACAACAAGTACGTTTTTTATGCAAAGACGAATAACTAAGTACAAACATTACAATCTGCAATAATACAAACACGCATTCAACAAAAGGGGAACTTTATTCAGGACTACAAGTTCTTTCAAAATGATGTCAACACAAGTTACAATTTACAAACTATTACAACGCTTAAAATAGGAGCTCCCCACACGGCTTGCTGCATCCTTAACCTCGCTTAACTTCTTCAACAATTCAGAGTCTTGGCGGGATACCGTGGCAACGCTAACCGGCACCCCGTCAGACTTGGGGAGATGAGCTGCGCCAACACCGCACAAAATGGCCTTGCCCTTAATACCTTTCTTCTTGGCAAGCCTTGTCGCATGAGCTTCCAAGACTTGTTTCAATGGAACTTCCTTCTCCAAGGCAAACGGATTCAAGATATTGTGAGGACGAACAAACACAGGCACCTGCAGCTGGGACTCATTGGGTTTCAAAAAATAATCCTGTTGCGCCTCCACATTTTCAGAACGATGCCGAGCCAAGGTTAGCCCCTCCATTATTACCCCTATGGGATAATCTTGGTCGCGCTCCAATTCAGCAATTAGTGGCAGCTCCAATAGCTTCATCTTCTCCATGGCGGCAACTAGATCATCATACGCATGATCATTATAGCCCGGTACCTTATCCGCAGGCACCTTCAACATATTAGCCTCGTGGAGCTCCTCTACAGCTTCGGCCTTGCCCCGCGCCAACGCGCACTGTACAACCCCTCCAAAAGCATCTACCACCTCTTTTGACTCCAGAGTACTGAGGGCGGCAAGGCGCAACCCATGACCAATGAGCCACCTACGCTCAGCTATAGTAGAGACTAACTGCGGATACAACTCTTCATCATATTCAATGCTCAGCTTTCGGAGCTTCATCTCTTGCTTCTTCAACATCTCATCTACAACAGCGCGAAACTCTCCAAGCCGAGCGAAGTGCTCATCTTTACCATGTTCCATAAACCCAAGGGCCCAGGCGCACGTAGCCTTATAATCTTTTAACGTGGACCGCTCCTGATTCACCTGGGTCAGAAGTGACATCTTCTCTTCGGCGAGCCTCTTGGCATACGAGCTCGTTGCCTCTGATTCAGCCTGAGTGCTGGCCAATAGCACTTTCAGTTGAGCAATTTCTTCATCTTTTTGAGCGCTTTGTCGCTCTCCATCCATCATATTGCCTTTAGTCGCATAATCAAGTCAACTTGATACGCAAAGATGGAAGCTAGTTCCCCATTAGCTGACCTGCGGGCACGCTCCCAGGTGTCAATGGCTCAGTCTCTTTATCCTTGGAATCCTGAGGGTCAGCAAGCGAAGAACTGGCCTTCGTCAATGAATCTTCAGACTGCTCAGAGGATAACCCGATAGCACGCAAAGATAAGACAATTTATAACGCAATCAATAAATGAGATACGTGACCTAGTAATCATACTTACTTAGGTGGAGAAGCCTCCTTGGAACGGGAGGCTGAGAGATCACTTGATGAAGACTCCACGTCCATAATTACAGGGCGCTTCTTCCTAGACGCGCTTGCACCATTGATAAGGTTTTAAATGTACCTTTTGAGGGTCGTTAAGCCCTTATTTGATCACTTTGTATCCGTTATTACTTAATATCGCTCCTTTTTACTTTTAGGTCTCTTGAAGGCAAATTGTCAGAATGGCACTTATTTGGACGAAAAGGCGCGGATATACGAAAAAAATGGCCAAAGTCAAGAATCGAGACACTCAAGATGTGAAATACAAAGACGGCGTCATCGCTTAAGCTATGACGCCGTCGGAGCATTTTGTGATGACACGAAGCCAAATTTATTTTCAAGTGACGGTGTCGCTTTTAAAAGAGTAGGCCGTCGCAACTCGCACGGCCTAGATTTGATCCGAGACGGCCGAAGTCAAGAGGACGGCCACACAACAAGGTGACGCCGCCGCAAGACTAACGTGGCCAAGACGAAACCCTAATGACGGCGACCCGACGGCGCCACAAATCATAAGGTGCGCCGTCGCATATGTAATCTTATATATAGAATCCGAATTTTTCAAGATTTGTGTGTAGTCTTTTGGAGTAAAACCTAAACCGAACCAAGGTCGTCTTGTATAGTATTTTAGGGTTCCAAACCCTAACTTACATCAAGATAAGTGTTTCACTTCATTAATTCAATTATGTCTTCAATTATTTGTGTGTATGCTTGCATGTTCTCCATGTCCGGCTAATTTACTTGTGTGTTTGCTTAGGGAATATGAAACTTAATTATTAAATATTGATTGGTTGTCTCTTATCTTAATTGTTTAATGATCTAGTAATGCGATAGGTCATTCGTTGTGTAATTAATGCTTGATTAATCTTTGTGAACCTTAGGCTATAGCACTTAGAGCGGTTGTAGGCTAAACCATCCAAAGAGGGCCTTAGAGTTGGAGTTTATAATCCCTAGAGGGTTTTGTAGACGAGACCCTTTGGTAAGTTCAAAGAGTTAGGGATAAACGCATACCCTACGACTTTAGACACACAACGCGATTAAGAATAAGGACGTGACAATTCAACCATCAATAGGAGATAATTAAGGAGTAATAAAACCTAAGTAAACACATCTTTAAACTATCATACGAGCACACAATAATTAGACATAGACTACATACACCTTAGATTAGATAATTAGATAAGTAGAGTAATCGGTAGAAATACCAACCCCAAATCCAAACCCCGAGATTCGTACCTTTCCATTTCCTAAAAAACATAAAAGATAAAAATAATCTTCCTCAACCCCAACCTTAGCGTAGTAGCTTCTCACTAGCATCCCTATTCCCCAGAGAACGATATCAATACCCATGGCTTACCCTAATACTACACTACAACGATTAGGTTCATCGCCTAGGTGTTATAAAACTTGCTCAAGAAAAGGAAGTTCCTTTGACCCCGAACGACGCGTGTAGCGTTATCAAGTTTTTGGCGCCGTTGCCGGAGAATAGAATAGCTAGTTAGTAGTCCACCTCGTTTAGGTCTTTGCTTGATTCCTATCAAGTAAGTTTTTCTTAATTTTTAGCTTCCTCAAAGTCTATCCCCCTTCTTTGTGACCTTTGTTCGTAACCCCATCACTTTTCCAACCACCATTCATTAACCTACCACCAAATGACCCGCCAAGAGCCCGTACTCTTGGTGAATACTCGAGACCAAGCCACCTAGGCTATAGGAACACCATTGAGCTTCCCGACCAAGCCCAAACTACGGCCCTGCGATCCGACACCATCCGGTTTGTGCAAAACGGATGTGCATTCCATGGACTTCGTTCCGAAGATATTAATCAAGATCTAAGGGATTTCTTAAATTTGTCGATTCCATCGACCTTGATGCTACTACTCGGGAGACCACGCTGCGTCTCTTCCAATTCTCTCTACGGGACCAAGCTAGTAATTGGCTTGAGCGACTTCCGCCGGCTCCATCTCAAGTTGGAATGATCTCACCTCGCTTCCTTGCTCAATTTTTCCCACCGGGAGAACCACTAAGCTTAGGAATGACATCTTAATGTTCCAACAATGTCAAGGTGAATCTCTCTAAGCATGGACTCGATTCAAGGACTTACTCCATAAAGTCCCTCATCACGGCATTGATCTTTGGCTCCAAGTCCAAATCTTTATGATCATGTCAACTTCCCCACAAAGCGATCCATTGACCAAGCGGCCGTGGAAAACTTAGTGATCTCACCGCGGAAGAATCATGGGGTATAATAGAGGACCTTGCTCTCTATGACAAAGAAAGTTGGAATGACCCCCGTGAGTTGCCCAAAACCGTTAAGGCAATCTCCTTGCCTCCCATTGACTCACAATCTTCCGACCGTAGGATGATCGAACTTAAAGATCAAGTTAAATTCCTAATGAGTTCCTACGAAAATCCCAAGTCTTCACGCCATGTGAACAAAGTTTCTTCCTCGTGTGAGCCGTGTAGTGATCCTCATAACACGCAAGACTTGCACCGATCCCCGAACATGCATCCGTTGACACGCATCCTCGCAGATTAATGGAATGGGAGGAAGATTCCTACAATACCCGGACCTTGGAATTTCAATGAAACCCGAGAAGCATGGAAGGGCAAGCCCGACTTCTATTGGGGACAAACCAAAGAATTCACTTCCAATGATTTTTCATGGCCCCATCTCACGATCCTAACCAACAAAACATTGAGGGGATGTTGCAACACCTAGTCGCATCCCAAGAAGCTCAAATAGCTAAGCTCTCGGACCGTTTTAACCAACAACAAGCCGAGATGGATAGAAAGATAGATAACCTCTTTGTAGAAAACTAGAAGGGGGGTTGAATAGTTTACCAATTAAAAACTTTGTTTTGAAACTTATTGAAAGATCAATTGATATTGATCTTGAGTATGTTAATGAAATATGCAAGCGATATGTAATAAGTAAATAAGGAAAGAAATGATCAAACCACAACAAGTTGTTTATAGTGGTTCGGTCTACAAGGACTCTTTCTCCTTGACCTACTCCACTCCCGAGTCTCACACTCGAGAGTTTAACTTCACTAGTCAACAAGCTCCTTTCACCGGTGGAGAAAACCTTTACACTTAAACACTATTTCCGACACTAAGCTAGATGTCGAGTTCTTTCCAAGGTACAACTAATCCCACACACAATGTATTTTGAGGACTAAAATACTAACCACTCACACTCACAAGATTATGATGGTTTAATACAACAATGAAGTATGAATCAACACTAGATCATACAACACTAAACAAACAAGACTTCCAACTTCTCGTTGAAGCTTGAATGTGACTTGATCTTCTTTGCTACAAAAGAGATCACTAATATGATATGAAACTGAGTTAGAAAGGTTAGAGAGAAGATATGTATGAGAGTATAGTAGAAAGGGATGAAAACTACTTGGCTTGGCATTGCTATTTATAGCCAAATGGACAGGAGAGTCCACGGACCATGGAACCCTTAAAGGGTTCCGCCTGTACCAATTTGGTACCGCCGGTCCGACAATTAAGATATCAAATCTTGCCAAAGTCAAATCTATCTAAGTGAGATTGTGCAAGATATGAAGAGTACAAATCCATACAAAATATCTAATGAAATCTTCCAATGATTTTCATGATGCATCACATGATGTCATATGTTGTATTTCTATTTTTAGAAATATGCAAGTATAAGTAGTGTTTGGTTTTAAGAACCTAACACAATCTAAAAACTACTATCATACATAATGATTAGAGTCATATCAAGATGTTACTAATCATAAATGTAAATGCTTGAATGATGAATATATTGTTTGAAAAAGCTTGTTTTAATATCTATTAAACTTGACAAGCTTTAAGCTTTTATACAAATTAAATTTACTTTTGTCGTTAACAAAACTTAGGTAAAGATCAAAATATAAATAACGTTTAATGACGATATTTGTATTAACAATCTCCCCATTTTTGTTGAGGACAAAATATAAATTTTATTTTTATAAAAGATACAAAGTTTGTACAAGAGTTATAAAATATTAGTTTTAGAACTTGAAAGAGAGTGATAATGCAAGTGTATGATGTTTGACTTTTCGAGAAAGTCAAAGTATTCACTAGTTGATGCATGATGTTGACTTTTCGTAAAGTCAGTATGTAGTTGACTTTTAAGAAAAGTCAAGTATTACCAATGAAGTACCATGTTTGACTTTTTCGTAAAGTCAATGTATGCGCTTGACTTTTCGTAAAAGTCATATATAACCAAGTTCTATATTTTCTCCCACTTTTGTCTCAACAAAAGAAGAGGCGATCTTGAATGTAATGAGCCTAGCCATTATCTCCCTTGATCAAAGCTCCCCTAAATTGGGTACTTAATGGAAGATACATGGATTGTGAAAATCAAGCTACAAAAAAATGTTAGTAATAATGATCATTCACAAGCATTTCCAAACACTATGTAAAAGCACCAACACTATAATAAAAACACCATTCATTTGTTAAAATTTTCATGAATAAAGATCATGAAATGGGAACACAATGATGTGTTTTAGTACAAGAAAAAGAAAAGAATTCTAAGAAAAATTAGAAATGCTAATCTATGACCATCCTAGTTAGATGGTGGATGAGAAAGAGCGTTGAGGCTCAAGGATATGATTGAGGATGAACCTCATTTCCTCTTGAAGTCATGAACCATAACCCTTGTCCTTTCCACGGTTTGGGCCGCTTGCTCACAAGTTGAGCAACCATGCCTAGGAGGGTAGAATGTTTGGGGAGGTTGTGGTGGTGGAATGGTAGATGTGTTGGTGGTGTTGGGAATGTTTGGGGTGGTCATGATGGAGGCAAGCAAAGCATTTTGCATTTTCATAGTCTCACTTAAGTGAGAATCCACCATGCCTTTGAATTGGTGGAGGTTGTGGAGTTCCGATTGAATCTCCTCTCTAGTGGGATTGGCATCCCACATGCACTCCTCAATGTCCTCAAGATGAGGGGACATTGATTTTGGGAGTGGATGATCCCCATACAAAAGACCATAAATGTCTTTGTAAATGGGGTGGAAGAGAAGAGGTTTTGGCCCTAATGGGGCGTTTGGGTCAAAATATGACCTTGGTGATTCATGAGCTATTTGCTCAATTGTGCCAAAAGATGGCAATGGTGGTGGATGATTTGGCCTATGAGGCAAGTCATCCAAGTCCTCCAAGAAAGGATGTGGTGAAGTTGGTGGAGTTGAGAATAACTCCATAGGCATGAGAGTAGGAGACCTTGGTGGTGAAGGTGGTGAGGTGTTTTGGATGTTTGGATGGGTGCCGTGGAGGTGAAGTTGGTGTTTTGTAGGTGGTGGAGTTGTGATCACAATGTGTGATTGATTTGGTGTAGCCAAGTAAGACTTGTATCATCTCGGATGGGAGATGAGATTGTGAGTCGTAAGACTCGGATGAGGAGCTAGGTTAACGAAGCAACAAGGCCTTACGCTAATTCTAGCGGTCTTCTTGCAAGGTTTTGGAGATGATTTTGTCATTTTTGACTTGGGTTTTTCTTTGCTAGATGATAGTAAGAATGAAAAAGGTGTGAGGATGATCATGGTAAAACCTCTCAATTTATAGAAGTGAAAAAGTATGGAGAAATGTGTTTGATTTGATGTTAAACCATTGAAGAGATGAGGTTCCTAATGATTTGGAAGTGGGTTGAATGCTAGTCATATCACCCAAGTCAATCCATACAAGAGAGATGGAGTGAAGAAGAAAAGATTTGCAATAAATGTGTTCTAATGAGTGTAATTTCCTAAGAATCAGATCATCCACGGATTTGAAGGTACCAAAAATTTGGTTCATTCCTTTATGCAAAAGGGCTCCTTTGGTGGATTTTTCAAATTTTTTGAATTTTGGTGGGAAATGGATTTCTTATAGACCTAAGTGAATTATACTAGTTCTAATAAGAGTATACACTAGTTAAGATTGATTTATAAGTGATGGATGGTAATTTGGAATCACGAAAGAGTCGAATTGAAAATTACGGAGGATCCACGGCACCAAAATCATATACGGCCGGTACCCTAAAAGGGTGCCGTCCAGTCCGCCAAGACAGTACGGCGGTACCAATTACATAACGGACGGTACCAAATTTATGGTGCCGTCGATCCGTGAAGTGCGAAAAATGGGCGAGTACGTTTTAGGTGTCGGGGACATTTCCGAAACCTGAAATTTTTCTCAAAAGTTGTTATACTAAACATTTCTAGTTAGAAAAAACAAATAACACATGTATAAACATAGTGGAGCATGTATTTTGAGCAAGGCCTAGTGATTTTCACAATATAGTGAAAATGGGTAAAATTTGATAGCATACTTGTGCTATCCCCCTGCATGAGATTGTTAGCATACAACATTGTTTCAAGTTATATTATCATCCTACATAATAAAAACAACTAAATAGTATCAAACATTAACGATGATGCATTGTTCCAAACACTCCTTAAAGTACCCTCATTTGTCAACTTCTTGTAAATCTTGTTCATCATCCTACCAAGGCACTTGAACATTCCCTTAGTTTGCTTGAATTCACCGATTCATTTTCAATCTCGGAAGAGACGATAATACTCATGAGGTGGGAGACGAGAGCTAGGAAGACCATCCTGAGCTATTTGATGATGATGATGATGGAGTTGGAGGTTTTGCTCTCTTGCCTTTTGTCTTAGCAACTCGTTCATCACTCAAAGGTACAAAGATGTGAGGATGAGTTCATAGTGAAGGTGCATCCCTTTTGGGGTTGGTGAAATTGGTGCGAAGTTTCTATAGAGACGGGTGAGAAGCATCCCGTATGGAAGAGCAACCGATCCTTAAGTTGGAATATCAATCATTCTCCTAGCTATGTAGTAGGCTAAGTTGAATGGTTGTCGGGTGGACAAGTTGTAGAGCATGTGACAAAGGCAAGCGTTTATGTGATCCCTATTTCCTATGGTGCTAATGACGTTGGCTCTAAGTAGCTCCTCCCATTTCTTAAATTCGGTTTAAGTTCATTTAGCTCCATTCCATATGGATCTCGGTTTACCTCCTTTCCTTTCGGGTAACTCGGGTTGTATCACTTTTGGGTTAAAGGTGTTCACGGATGGCATCCTTATCGGCCAAACGGGTTGGTAGGAAGAGAGCGGTCATTGATTGCATCAAGAGCCGTGAGTGACCACTTATCCGTGTAGACACAAGTTCCTCGGTTGGGAATTCCTAGCACTTGAGCAAAGTTGCCTAAGGTGATGGTGTAGTCGTTTTGATTGATTCTAAACCTAAGACAATATTCATCATCTTCTTCATCACTAAAGCCGGTCACACTAGCATAGAATTCTAACACAAACCTAGGACAAATTGGTTCATCGATGTCAAGAAGACAATCAAATTGAATGGCGACTAGTTCTTCACGAAGATTGGTATTTTCAAGGAAGGATGAGTGAATGGTTCTACCTTCATGGAAATACCTTGATTCTAGACTCTTAAATATTTCTACTTGTTCCTTAGTAAGTCCTTTGGTTTTGTGGTGTTTGGGAATGTAGTTAAGGGTGTCTTTGTGATCATAGAATCTTACGGCTACCATGGTTATTCCTAAGGACAAGAATTAATATGTTAAAATGAGAATAAATTTTAACGTTTTGGTTCTAGTGTGTGCCTATATGAAAACAATTTGGAGTTGCGGTTATCTCGACTCATTTTATGCACAAAAATGGTTTTAGTGGGGTGTTTGGCAAATACCATGAGATAACCCGAATGCTCCTAATTCAATGTGGCTTCATTTGAATATACCCGGGAATGCATATTAGTTATGCGATACCTTTAGTATTCAAGAGCATGCAAGTGATGAAAATTTAACATTTCTATTTGTATTAGCAATGAAAAATTGTTTTCCTACAAGTGAGAAGCTTTTCAAAACTTTTGACATGGGGTGTTTGGTTATTTGAATAAGGCCTTATATTCATTATCTTTTGATTAGTGGGAAACATGATTTGTTTATGCAATATGATAATGTAGTACCTAATTTCAATGACTAGTTATGCAATTTGCCAATTGAATTCATATTTAGTATAAAAGCATACATAAAACCCCATGTAATGATTTGTGATAGTTTTGTGCATAAATAAGAATCCTAGACTCAGAATTTAGAGATAAGATGTAGTTAGGATACTTACAATGATGTTATCTTTAGTGATTAGTGAGTGGGAAGGTGTCAATGATGAGCTTGGTTTAATGTTTACATGTTTTGGTAAAGTGGGTTGTGAGGAAGAGGATGTTATGTATATAGCAGTTTTGCTTCTGTAGACACCACGGACCAGACGGTTTCGTTTAAGAGGATGTTATGTATTATTACCGCCGATTTTACGCGAAGATTTCGTTTATTTTCTTCAAATGTGCAGGTTTTATTTATCAAGAAGAAGAAACAAAAGATTGGAAGGAGCTTTTCACGCATACATTTTTCTTGGAAAGGATTTTACCACTACTTCACACACGGATCCTACCAAGCTGATCAGGGGAGTATTAGTTTCTTTCGTTTTTAATTACCTTCCATTATCATAACTTTGATACTTTCGGGGAACATTGGGGACAATGTTCAGTTTAAGTGTACGGAGGGAAAATAAAATGGGAACTTTGAAACTATGCTTATCCTTGATTATTTTCTTTGTCCAATTGCAATTGTGTAATAAACCATGAGAAAATGTTGGTTAGGGTAATTTTGGCACCAAATTTTTAATTTTCCATGACATATAGGAGTGGGCCATTAGTCTTAACAAAAGCGTCTCACGGATAGGAAGTTGCATGACTAGCACAAAAAAACCCTTTACCACCTAAATTCCACCAAAAAATGTGAGGATCGCCCTTAGATTAGTAGGAATTAAAGCATTCATCTTTAATGCTTAGAGTGTGAACCGGTAGTATAATAGATTCTAGAACTTGTTTTGTGATGCATCCCGAGATCGCTAGTAAGACTACACTTGTGTAGTTAGAAATAGGATAACCCTTGTTTGATACCCGTAATATAATTACTTCTTCCACATCGGTTGAGTAATTCCCCACACCTTTGCGTTGTACTCATATTTAGTACACGATACCCTAGTTAACCCCTCGAGCCTATCCTTTTCGCGGTTCTCGTGATGTTTGGTTTTCCGAATATCAATGAAAGCATTGTTTACACCCCACCCCAAATATACACCCAAATCGCTTAGCCTACCTTATATGCACTCACTTTTAGTGCATTATTGTTATCACCCTAAACCCTTAGTTCAATTATCTAGTTGCTTGCATGAGTTGCTAAGTCGAGTCATATCCTTTGTACACGTTTTGGGACAATTGGGACTCAAGGGAAAAAGTTAAAGTTTATGAAATGACCGGAAGGAACGTTAAATTCCCTTATTTGCGTAATAACGTACCCCAAGTGTTTTGAACTTTTCAATTCAGGTCAAATTAGTGTTAGAGTAATAAAACTCAAGTGTAGGGATGTGCCTATAAATCCCTATCATTTTGATGTTACCGTAGAGGATGGTAGAGTAAAAGTGTATGGAAAAAAAAAAAAAAAAAAAAAGGGCTACCATCTTACATCTATCCTTTAAATTTATGTTTGTTTGTTTCAGTTATTTAGAGTTTAGAGTGTCTAGTCTTGGCTTAGCAACGCCATTCTTTGTATGCTTGTAACATAAGAGATTTTTGACTTGCCACCACTAAATAGCCTATCCCACCAAACCCTTTGTTTCCCTACCGTAAGCCTAACATTACAACCCTTTAAAGACCTCTTTGATAGTCTTTCCTAGGTGCTACGCCAAAGCGATGGAGGTTTGATCTATTCTCGCCTATGGTAATCTATGTACTAGGACCGGTTAATGAGTGTTTATCTTCCATTTCCAACTTGTTATATTTCATATACACCGAGTGAGATGTGAGTATCCAAAACCCCATGTGAGGTGCTAGTATGTAATTCCGTGCTTGTTATGATTTTTATGAGGCTTATATGTGTTGTGGACTGTTTTAAACCAATGCTTCACGACCCTAACTTATAAATTAATTGGCTAAAAGCACATTTGCTTGAGGACAAGCAAATACCAAGTGTAGGGATATTTGATAAGGTTTTAAAATGTACCTTTTGAGGGTCGTTTAAGCCCTTATTTGATCACTTTGTATCCGTTATTACTTAATATCGTTCCTTTTCACTTTTTAGGTCTCTTGAAGGCAAATTGTTGTAATGACACTTATTTGGACAAAAAGCGCGAATATCTGAAGAAAATGGCCAAAGTCAAGAATCGAGACACTCAGTCTTTGAAATACAAGGTGTGGCGTCCATCGCTTAATCTATGACGCCGTCGGAGCATTTTAATGACAGACGAAGCCAAATTTCTTATTTTCAGTGACGGTGTCGGGCTTTAAAAGAGTAGGCCGTCGCAACTCGGACGGCCTAGATTTGATCGAGCACGGTCGAAGTCAAGAGGACGTCACAAGCACAAGGTGACGCGTCACAAGACTAACGTGCCAAGGCGAAACCTTAATGGCGGCGACCCCGGCGTCACAAATCATAAGGTGACGCCGTCGCATATATAATCTTATATATAGAATCCGAATTTTTCAAGATTTGTGTGTAGTCTTTTGGAGTAAAAACCTAAACCGAACCAAGGCTGTCTTATACAAGATTTTAGGGTTCAAATCCTAACTTACATCAAGATAAGTGTTTTACTTCATTAATTCAATTATGTCTTCAATTATTTGTGTGTATGCTTGCATGTTCTCCATGTCCGGCTAATTTACTTGTGTGTTTGCTTAGGAATATGAAACTTAATTATTAAATATTGATTGGCTGTCTCTTATCTTAATTGTTTAATGATCTAGTAATGTGATAGGTCATTCGTTGTGTAATTAATGCTTGATTAATCTTTGTGAACCTTAGGCTATATCACTTAGAGCGGTTGTAGGCTAAACCATCCAAAGAGGGCCTTAGAGTTAGAGTGTATAATCCCTAGAGGGTTTTGTAGACGAGACCCTATGGTAAGTTCAAAGAGTTAGGGATAAACGCATACCCTACGACTTTAGACACACAACGCGATTAAGAATAAGGACGTGACAATTTAACCATCAATAGGAGATAATTAAGGAGTAATAAAACCTAAGTGAACACATCTTTAAACTATCATACGAGCACACAATAATTAGACATAGACTACATACACCTTAGATTAGATAATTAGATAAGTAAAGTAATCGGAGAAATACCAACCCCAATCCAAACCCCGAGATTCAGACCTTTCCATTTCCTAAAAAACATAAAAAGATAAAAATAATCTTCCTCAACCCCAACCTTAGCGTAGTAGCTTCTCACTAGCATTCATATTCCCATAGAGAACGATATCAATACCCGTGGCTTACCCTAATACTACACTACAACGATTAGGTTCACTACCTAGGGTGTTATAAAACTTGCTCGAAGAAAAGAAAGTTCCTTTGACCCCGAACGACGCGTGTAGCATTATCAACCATGTGCACCAAGCACCCTCTTGCGCTTCAGGCTAGGCGTCTCCTCCTCTTCCATGCTCTCCGCCGCATCTATGTGCGACGGCTCTACCGGAGGGGACGATACCCGAGGACTGGGTACGCTTTGCATAGGAATAGCTTCCAGCGCACCCGCCCCACTACTTCCAGCCTCTTCTAGGTTCAACTCCATGACACGCCCCGTAGTCGACTCCAAAATAGGGACTTCACCCTCCCTCACCGGGCGCACTCCCACAATTACTTGGCGCGGTTTCGCCAACTGAACGACTCCGAATAGATCCATCTCTGCGAAACAGAAGACAAACAATAAACAGGTTACCAAAAATACAGAGATGAACAGAAACGCTCACATTAATAAAGCAAAAGGAATATGCAATGATGAGCACCCACCCTGGCCATCCGCGTCTAAGAATATTGGCACTTCATCAGGTCTACCAAAGTAGTTACGAATGATGACCATATGTACCAAAATTCCTCGGGGTAGGAATTAATGGGTAGACGATTGGCGTTTATCGTTTCTGCATCTTCTGCGCTATATGACCCAGGGAGGGGGCGCTCATCCTTGGGCAGCGAACTTTGGGTGTAAAATGCAAAACGCCACAGGAAAAACACTTCGTCGACCCAGAAATTTTTTTCCCTCCAGTTCCTAAGCGCGTCGACCTTATCAGTATAACATTGTAGCCTCCCCGCACGCTTAGCGAACGATACCCAGCCATTTGACCACGTTGCGTGGTAGAATGCGTGAAAAAGGTAGATCGTGGGGTTTATTGCCAGTAAACGGCAGTTGATTTCAAAGTTAATTATTATGGCTGCACCTATACAGTGCAACCGAGATATGTGCAGGCGATAAAAATTCAACACATCGCACAAAAATAAGGATATAGGCACACGTTGATTCGCGTACTCGAAAAAACGTGTGTATACCCCTACTTTCCCCTCGGGGAAATCCGCTATTGATGCCTTCGCACCCGGCATCTCCGGATGCAGAGCCATCGGGATATAATAATCCGAGGTGAACTCACGCAGTTCATCCTCATTCAGATCGGAGGTGAAGTCAAACAGACCACGGACCATGGTATGGTTTTTATATGCTCACGCGCGGTTACCTTTGGAATATCACGATTTTCTTGCTGGAAAGTTTGAAGCTTTTTTAATGGCGGAAATGATTTTTACTGTGATAATCACAGTAATAAGGAGGCGGAAGGTTATATAAGTTTCTTCCTCCACGCGATGAACGCCACGTGGATCCCACTATCTCTAAATTGAGTGGATAGGATTTGCTGATGTGACGTGGTTACAGTTACTTTCCCCCGAATTACGAGGCATCCATTTTAAATATTATGTCTAGATACAACGTGTATCTTTCAAGGCGGGAAACCCTTTTGGCTTCTTTGCTACGCTTCACAGTTTTTTATTGGCTGCAGTTATTAGTCTAGCATCCGCAGTTTGTCACTGCGCATACTAGACTAGGGGGACATGATGACGTATAGTCTATATTCGGGTCACAAACCCGACCAATGACCGATACTAGCAAGCCCAACACGAACTGGGCTAAGCCGATAAGTGTTTGGGCTCACGAAGGCCCTAACCCAAAGTTATTTATGGAATAGGATATTGGATATCTCCTAACTTTGGAGATAATTGTCTACCAACCGACTTAGGCGGGATACGCCGAATGTTGGGGAACACGAAACCAACAAGGATTTCGTGTGTATATAATGGGAATTCCATCCCTCACTAAAGGTACGATCTAAAACTCTAACTCTCCTATTAACCCTAAAACCGATTACTTAGTCTCACGTCGGAGGATAATCGTGGGAGACAATCCCACGATAAGCCTAACGGTGTTTTCTGTTTACTTAGTGCGCAGGTCTCAAGCAGCAATATCCAATTGATACGAGAACCGGAGCCCAAACAAGGAACGCCCAACTTTTGTATCAACAATTGCCATATATACTTTCGTAAACTTTGAATTTTCCCGCCTTAACTACATATTTTCAAAAAAAAATCATCCCTATTCAATTTCAATATTTACAGCAATATGTATTCAGTTAAAGTCAGACCCTTGCCATGTTTTTTATACAGCCGTGTTTTTCACTTATTCAGATTCAATTCAATATTCAATATGACATTTCTTTCTGTAAAAGTCAGACCTTCTAGTTGAAAACGTCAAACCTTCACTTATTCAGTTTCAATTATTCAATATAACATTTCTTTTCCTTTAATAGTTTCATACAACCGTGTTTTCTTCACTTATATACTTCCTTATAATACATCGACAGTATATATTCTTTCTTATAATATATCCATGCAATAGTCAAACACAGTGAACATTAAATGTGTTTTTGATTCGTTGTGAAGTGAGTGGTGAAAAACACAATATCAACGTATATCAAAATAACCGTAAAACCCGACAAATCAACCTTTTAGGAAAAGGGTTAACGTGCCAAATCTTACGGGTGTGATAAAAGTGATACCGGAAAAGTGATTTCCCGGGTCGTGTCCCAACGAGGTGTGAATGGAAGGATTCGTTGAGTTTCGCGATTTGAACTTGAATTGGTTTTTAATGATTTTTGGATTTGAATTACGTATTCTACAATTAATTAACGGGAAAGTAATTAAGGAAAGGGAACCCTAATAAACTAAAAATAAACTATCACTAAGCCTAAGGAATGATAAAACGAAGCTACACTAAGTCCTAGGGTGCAAAAACTAAAAAACGTAAAAACCGGGAAACGACCCGAGCCATAAACGTAAAATTTTGCAATTTAAGGGCTACGGGTGTGAAATCAATTTTCCTATGTTCTATATGACTAAAAAAAATTTTAGAAAAGACCGGTATTTTTTCGACTTTTAAAATAATTACTACAATTAAAACTAACTAACACTAATTAAATGATTAAAAATACTAAACTATTTAAGAAAAATCGAAAATTTCACAAAACTACTTTGATCTATCTTTGGACCTAGGAAAAATAAGAAACCGGCATCTTGTTTGGGAAATAAGCAATGAATAAGCTCAAAAGAGCTTATAAGTAAAGCCCGACCTAAGGGTTAAATGAATTGTTTGTGAAAACTTGTGAGACAAGTCCCAGGCTGCGTTGGTTGAGGTGTTGTGTGTTGAGGCTTTAATAGGCAAGAGGTCAGGGGTTCGAATCCCACCTCTTGCTTATTTTTGAAAACTTTTTTTTTATAAACTTCAAGAAGCGACCAAGGGGAAAGATTTATGTGAAGACTTTTTCTGCGAAAACCACTTAATAAGCTGTTGGAACAGCTTATTCCAACCAGTTTAATAAAAGAACTAACTCCCTCTCTTTTCAAACAAGCAACTACCAAACACCCCTTTAACCACTATTAAGCACCATTTAAACCATGAAAAGCAGTTTGATTATGGAAACATGAACAAAAAAGGCAATCTGAGATCGAAATAAGTGAGTGAAAAAATGGTTTAGCTAAGCTACTGAGGGAAAAGCAAATAACAATGATTACTACACTAGGAATTCTAAAGAGCTAAACAAGGAATAAGCAAGAAAAGGGGTGCAATAAGCGTTAAATAGCAGAAACTACACTACACCTAAGTTAATAATACTATTAAGCAAACATAAACTTAAGTAAGCTAACTAGAAACCTTAATAAGCATTAGAACAAAGAAGACTTAGCTGCTGATGTGCAGTCCCCGAAACAGCCTGCTGTGGCTTTTTGAGCTTATGAATGAGCTGAAAAGTGAGCTTCCAATCCAGGGACAAGCTTCAAAATTAAAGTTAGTACAGTAAAGATGCAGGATAAACAAAGTGGGGGACAAGAAAAAGCTGTTTAGAGCTTAAAAATCAGCAAAGATCAGCATGTGCAAAACTTTTGGTTGCTGATACAGTTTGGTAAAACAGTCAAGAAAAGGTTTTTCAGCTCTAATTTTGGTTATGCTAGGCAATGACTTGATACACCAAAATGTAACCAGAGTGAGTTAGTGATAAAAGGACCAGAGAAAAATCAACTGTGACAACTTTGAACATCAAAAATGCTCCGACAAAGTCTAGAAACGACGACATTAGGCAGCATCTGCACATACCTCGGAAAAGACATTAATTTTTTTTTTTTTTTTTTTTTTTTTTTTTTTTGTGTTTTACTAAAACTCACTTAAATCTTTGCAAACATGTTCTAATTGTTAAGACTAATCTAAGACATCAAATAGGCTTTTGACTTAGCAAGTCAAATGGGTAAAAATGAAGTTTTGACCTGTTTACAAGCAAAAACCAAACACCCCTTTTTGCAAAAACTAATACTACCACTGTTATGAGATTGAGTTAAAATCTTCTAACAAATTTTTCAATGAGCTAAGATAAACATTTAACAGAACATAAAACTGAAAAAAGTACTTCCATTGATTAAAAAGAGATTACAATCAAACTAAGATACAAGTAAACTAAAGCTTTTTAAAGAAAAACTAAGACTGATTTTAAACTAAAACTAGGGGGTAGCCATTATAACTTGGCTACACATGTATTTATACTAAAGATCCTAGGTCTTCAACTCCTCTTTGTTGTCTTCACTTAGTGTGCTTCTTGTGTGAGGCAAAACAGCCAAGAGTCATTTGTGCTTCTTTGAGCTCAATCTCATCCGTCCATTAGGTAGGTACCATTGAGCACGAATCTTAGCCATCCACTGATCTTTTAGAGCCAAGGATTGCCACTTGGACATTGGGAGGAGGGGAAAAGAGAAGTGGGTTTGGGAGTTGGGATAAGCGGGTAAAGGGTTGTGATGAGGGTTGAGTGTTTTGGGGTGGTGGGTTTTCGGGTAGCAGAGAAAGGTGAAAAAGGATTAGGGTTCATGGGAAGCAGAGAAAAGGGAAGGTGGAGGGAAAAAGGTTGGGTCTGTTTTGTTATCTGGGTGTGGGTTTGGTTAATTATTATTGGGTCGTGGGTTGATATTGGGCTTGGGACTTGTACTTGGACTTAGGATTAGTTATGAATCCATTTAATACTTTAGGGGCCAAAACTGCCAAACTGAAAATGTAGGGACCAAGACTGAAAATTATGAAGTTGTAGCCCAAGGGTCAAACTTGTAAATCTCAAATAAGTTAAGGACCATTTTGCGGTTGTGAAATTCCAAGGACTAAACATGATCATTTTAAAAATCCAGGATCAAAGCGTAATTTCTCAAAACTTTTGACATTTTCACCAAAGGACTAATTATGACAACCTATGATTTCAAAAGGACCTTTGGTGACTTTTCTTTTAAAATCGTGCTCGGGGACTATTCTTGTCAATTTTGAAAGTCGGGACCGAAACGCCAATTATGCAAACTTTGTTCGTTTTCGTTTGTTTTCAATAAATTTGCATCTGAAACATATAAAACACAATTTTGAGATATTTCCAGTATTTTGATGCATTTCGGGTGTTTTAGATGTTTTCAGTTCAGATTGACCAAAATGATGAGTGAATAAGCACTCATCAAATCCCCCACATCGAACCATTGCTAGTCCCTAGCAATCTTTTGAGAAAACTTAATGGATTTGAATCTCTTTACCAAAAGCCATTACTTCGGAGTAGCCAAATGTTTCGCTCAAGTAAGAACTATGGTACACCGATAACCATATGATTTTGAGCAAACCACCGACTTTCAACGGTTTGATTTGTCTTTACTAGAAGCCGTTTGCTTCGGACTAGCCAACTCTTAGATAAATTATCAATATTATCTTTGGTGAGTCGATTACCAATTATGGATTTCAACTCCCTTTACCACAAGCCATAAACTTGCGGGCTAGCCAACTCTTCACTAATTAAAGATATGGTGAGTGAACACCATACAATTTTGGGCAAATTGCAAGCCGTCAACGGATTTGATAAATCTTTACCAAGAGCCGTTTGCTCATGGATTAGCCAATCCTTTTGTTTATTAGACATGGCGGATCGATAATCAGTAATCGAGTAAGTGCAAAACACTTACTCCAAAAAAAATTGGCCAAAATGGGGAATAAGATGGTAAAACATATGATAAAATTCGTGAGAATTCCCCCACACTAGAAATGAATATTGCCCTCAATATTCAAAGTACCGCTGTTATGCGAAACAAGGAACGAAAAGGGAAATACTACGGCCATTATTTGAAAGTTTTTTATATATATATATATATATATATATATATATATATATATATATATATATATATATATATATATATACACAACTTGTGGGCAAACCCCCACACTAGGGTGGTAGAAAATAGAAAGAAGTCAAAAATATGGGTGAAACCCCATATGGCATGCTACTTATTTTTGATTCCAGTCGCTAGCTTGACTCGACCCGCATTCATTTGTTCTTGGGAAGCAACGTGGAAAACCAATCTCGATCGGACTTTCGTTCACGGTGTTAATAAACATATGAACATCGAAAGTTCCACACCGACGAGATACAACCGCTGTATTGTTAATAGTAGAAACTATAAAGGATGATACGGGTCAAAGATGGTGTCCTCATTCCCGAAAGAGAAGGAAAGAGCAACCACACCATCGTGAAGAATGGAACAAAGATGTGCATGAGAATGCAAGTCCATTCCTCATCGATAAAAAGCAAATCACCATTTTGACATTTTAAGCTTAGTCTTGAAGTTTGTGTGGTGATTGCCAGCAATTCCGGTAGGGAGGGTTGGAAGCGGTTCTTCAATCAACATTTTCCGAAAAAGGATGTCTCCTCCGAATCAAAGTAAGTATTATCAATTCCTGTTGGAATCGACTCATCACTAAGAAAGGCATCGACTTCATTCCAAAAGTTGTCATCTTCCTCATCCGGAGTGAGAGAAGGGATGGAAGAGTCGGAGATAGTAAGACTAGGGGATGATGGATCATTTTTGAGCAATTCATCAATGGTCATAATGTCTCCCATTGAATCACAAAAATCATCATCCAATCCAGATGAAACCGAAGAGAGTTTGGTTTCATTCACGAGTTAACAAACTCGATGCGATAAAGCGATTAGGAGGTGGGACAAGTGGTGTGCTCTTAGAGCTAGCAATTTCCACCACTCCGATAAAGTCTCGATTCTAGATCATCATCATCAAGAACACTCTAGACTTCCTTGGTACAACTTTCAAACCATTTGTTTGAACTAGGGTTGATTTTCAAAGCTTTTAGCTCAAAGACGCTTTTGGTGACTCCTCTTGACCATGAAATTTGAGAGTGTTGCATTGATTCTTTCGATTTTTGATCAATTGTGGCAACACTATGTTTGTATAGAGGTTTGGAGTTCGATTGATATTAAGCGTGAGTTCTTCGTTGTCAACCCGTATGGTCAACTCTTGACAAATACATCGATTAGAGCACGGCTCGTTCTCAAGAAAGCTCTCCCTAAGATGAGGGAACTCTAGGATGCGCATCAAAGTCTACTACAACAAAGTCGGTAGGAAAGTGAAACTTTCCTACTTTCACCTGACATCCTCGGCTATCCCAAGTGGGCGAGTTTGGAGTACGGTCCGCTAGCTCGAGTGTCATACAAGTGGATGTAAGTTTAGGAAGAGCAGTTTCTTCCATACCGAGAGTGGCATGAGGTTAATGCTTGCGCCAAGATCGGCCAAGGCGGAGCATTGAACCATCCCAAGAAATCACACGGGATTAAAACACCGGGGTCTTCAAGCTTTTGGGAAGCTTCTTGAGAATGACCACGAGCATTGCTCATTGAGAGGGTTTAGCCATCTCGGATAACTTATCTTTGTTGCTCGCCAAGCCCTTAGCGTGGATGCAAATTTGGGCATTAGAACGAGAGCATCAACGAAACTTATATCAAAGTGTAGTTCATTGAAAATTTGGAAATTTTTTCCATTTGCTCTTTGGTTTTGTCTTTGAGCTTCTCATCATGCAATCTTGATGGGTAAGGAAGTCGACTAGACTTTGAGTAGGGACGGAAGTCATTCGGCTCGAATTTGTCTTTGGATTTTCGGGTTCCGGACTTAAAGCTTGGACTACGAAGGTGGGACGTGTCTGATGCCGTGGGCTTGAGAAATGCACCTTGTCCGTTGTTTCCTTGGTAACTTGACTCATTGCTCCTAGTGGAGGAGGCATTGAGTCGAAGGTCCATTGTACGTCTTACCACTACGAGTGGTGGTGGCTTTCAACTCGGCATTTGGATTAGGGCTGTATTGCTTGGGAGTCCTCAGGAAGATGACGAAGCTTTGTTCATATTCATGTTCATGAAAGCGCTCATCATATTCTTCAACTCATTTGTCTGCCGAGACATTGTGGTATCAATTTCCTTTTTAGCTCAACTCTCATGTTATTGATCCGAGTTTGCATTGAGCGTATGCTTGACTCATTAATTTTTATGAAGTCATTTGGAAGGGAGCTTGAGAAGGTTGTTGATAACTTTGTCGATTGGAGCTTGATATGGTTGGTTGAAATTGTTCGGTTACGATTGAAATTTTGTCCTTGATTTGGAACAAAACGATTACGATTGCCATGGTTTTGCACAGGAGGAAAACCGGTGGTGTCATACCGCTAGGTGCACGGGGTATTGAGGATCGCCTTGTGGTCGGTATTGATTGTGGTTTCTGAAGCTACGGGAGCTTGGTAAAAGAAGCATCGGTTCTCGGACAATCATAATACGCGTGTGGACCACTACAAGTTTCACACACCTTGTTCACGGCTTTGATTGGTTCCGCTTATGAATTTCGCTTTTGATTTCCTTTACCTCTTTCATCATACAACGGATGACGTCCGTTAGAGCGGCTACGGAACGGCTAACTTCGGAAGAGTTCTTGGATGAAGAAGCGAGGAGTGTTCGAATATTGCCTTTGTTGCGAAATAGGAACTTTTGATTTTATTTCGCAAATCTCAATCACATCTTTAGGCTTACGATTCAAGATATTGCCACTGCGGCGTTAAAGAATCTTGATCGTTACCGTTCAACCCATTATAAAAGATATTAACTTGTTGAAGCTCAGTGAATTCATGATGGGGCATTTCACGAGAGATCTTTGAATCTCTCCCATGCCTCTCCAAAGTTTTCATCGAAATTTTGACGAAATCCGTAAATTTCATTTTAAGATTAGTTGTCTTTGATGGAGGAAAGAAATAATTGACAAACTTTTGAACAAGATCCTCCCAAGTTTCGATGGATCGAGGGGTTCTTTTCCACCAAATCCGGGCCCCTCAGTGAGAACGGAAATAGCATCGGCTTGATCACTTTTGTGGCACATCCTTGTAATTGATAGTTGAGGTCAACTTGTTAAACCAACGGATGTGTGCATACGGGTCTTCTCGATCAAACCCGTGGAATTGATTCGTGAGACACAAGTTGGATCAAATCGTCTTCAATTCAAAGTGATCGAATTGATTGGTGGTAAAGCGATGGCATCTCCATAACCCTCGGTGGGTGCGGAGCATTTCCGCCATAGTTCGTTCGTCGCCATATTGTTGTTTGGGATAGTATGAATCTCGGGTTCGACTATTCGGCGAGACGTCTATGCAACGTCTTCGGGAATTTCTACTAGATCACGAAAAGGGCTCAATGATCTAGAAGAACGAGTGCGCATGCACTAGACGTAACTCGAGGAAACAAGAGAATTATGAAAATGGGGAAAGAAGAATCTTTTGGGTTTTATAGTAACAAATCCAATTAAAACAATATCGAGGCAAAACGACGGTGAACTTAAACCAATAATCCCGTGAAATGATCACTTTATAAGTAAAGCGCAAAGGAGCGGAGAGACTTTGTAGGTCGTATGAAGCTTATTAAAACCCGTCTCTTTTCACCATAATTTAATGTCGGGCCGTCTTTATACCCTCACACGGTTTGTTAAACCGATAAAAGTAAACCAAAACACGGCGACAAAAGGCAAGTTTTAAATCTTTTGTTCGGGAACTTATAATGATAACACCTCGGTTGAGAATGTTATATTGATTGTGTCTTCTATTTATTTAAAACAACAAGGAAAATCTTTTGTATTTTTAATCTTTTATATATATACAAAGAAAAGAAAAATATTTTTGTATTTTTGAATTTTTATAAAACAATAACTTCACGAGGAAGGTTCTTCAAGTCACTAATCGCAAAACTTCACGATATTGTCGCAACACACCTCCCCCGTGGCGCCAAAATTTGATTCGTTGTGAAGTAGTGGTGAAAACACAATATCAACGTATATCAAAATAACCGCAAAACCCGACAAATCAACCTTTTAGGAAAAGGGTTAACGTGCCAAATCTTACGGGTGTGATAAAAGTGATACCGGAAAAGTGATTTCCCGGGTCGTGTCCCAACGAGGTGTGAATGGAAGGATTCGTTGAGTTTCGCGATTTGAACTTGAATTGGTTTTTAATGATTTTTGGATTTGAATTACGTATTCTACAATTAATTAACGGGAAAGTAATTAAGGAAAGGAACCCTAATAAACTAAAATAAACTATCACTAAGCCTAAGGAATGATAAAGCGAAGCTACACTAAGTCCTAGGGTGCAAAAACTAAAAACGAAAGCAGGAAACGACCCGAGCCATAAACGTAAAATTTTTGCAATTTAAGGGCTACGGGTGTGAAATCAATTTTCCTATGTTCTATATGACTAAAAAAAAATTTTAGAAAAAGACCGGGTATTTTTTCGACTTTTAAAATAATTACTACGAATTAAAAACTAACTAACACTAATTAAATGATTAAAAATACTAAACTATTTAAGAAAAATCTGAAAATTTCACAAAAACTACTTTGATCTATGCTGGACCTAGGAAAAATAAGAAAACCGGGTACTGTTTGGGGAAATAAGCAATGAATAAGCTCAAAAGAGCTTATAAGTAAAACTGACCTAAGGGTTAAATGAATTGTTTGTGAAAAACTTGTGAGACAAGTCCCAAGGGCGCGTTGGTTGAGGTGTTGTGTGTTGAGGCTTTAATAGGCAAGAGGTCAGGGGTTCGAATCCCACCTCTTGCTTATTTTTGAAAACATTATTTTTTTTTATAAACTTCAAGAAGCGACCAAGGGGAAAGATTTATGTGAAGACTTTTTCTGCGAAAACCACTTAATAAGCTGTTGGAACAGCTTATTCCAACCAGTTTAATAAAAGAACTAACTCCCTCTCTTTTCAAACAAGCAACTACCAAACACCCCTTTAACCACTATTAAGCACCATTTAAACCATGAAAAGCAGTTTGATTATGGAAACATGAACAAAAAAAAGGCAATACAGATCTGAAATAAGCTGAGTGAAAAAAATGGTTTAGCTAAGCTACAAGGGAAAAGCAAATAACAACAGTTACTACACTAGGGAATTCTAAAGAGCTAAACAAGGAATAAGCAAGAAAAGGGGTGCAATAAGCGTTAAATAGCAGAAACTACACTACACCTAAGTTAATAATACTATTAAGCAAACATAAACTTAAGTAAGCTAACTAGAAACCTTAATAAGCATTAGAACAAAGAAGACTTAGGCTGGCGATGTGCGGTCCCAAACGACTAGCTGTGGCTTTTGAGCTTATGAATGAAATTTGAAAAAAGAGCTTCCAATCCAGGGACAAGCTTCAAAATTAAAGTTAGTACAGAGAGATGCGGGATAAACAAAGTGGGGACAAGAAAAAGGCATTTAGAGCTTAAAATCAAGAAAGATCGATGTGCAAAAATTTTGGTTCTCGATTGTTTGGTAAAACAAATAAGAAAAGGTTTTTCAGCTCTAATTTTGGTTATGCTAGGCAATGACTTGATACACCAAATGTAACGAGTGAGTTAGTGATAAAAGGACCAGAGAAAAATCAAGCTGTGACAACTTTGAACATCAAAAATGCTCCGACAAAGTCTCGAGAAACAGAACATTAGGCTGGCATCATCTGACACCTTCGTAAAGATGAGAACATTTTTTTTTTTTTTTTTTTTGTGTTTTACTAAAACTCACTTAAATCTTTGCAAACATGTTCTAATTGTTAAGACTAATCTAAGACATCAAATAGGCTTTTGACTTAGCAAGTCAAATGGGTAAAAATGAAGTTTTGACCTGTTTACAAGCAAAAACCAAACACCCCTTTTTGCAAAAACTAATACTACCACTGTTATGAGATTGAGTTAAAATCTTCTAACAAATTTTTCAATGAGCTAAGATAAACATTTAACAGAACATAAAACTGAAAAAAGTACTTCCATTGATTAAAAAGAGATTACAATCAAACTAAGATACAAGTAAACTAAAGCTTTTTAAAGAAAAACTAAGACTGATTTTAAACTAAAACTAGGGGGTTGCCATTATAACTTGGCTACACATGTATTTATACTAAAGATCCTAGGTCTTCAACTCCTCTTTGTTGTCTTCACTTAGTGTGCTTCTTGTGTGAGGCAAAACAGCCAAGAGTCATTTGTGCTTCTTTGAGCTCAATCTCATCCGTCCATTAGGTAGGTACCATTGAGCACGAATCTTAGCCATCCACTGATCTTTTAGAGCCAAGGATTGCCAGCTTGGACATTGGGAGGAGGGGGAAAAGAGAAGTGGGTTTGGGAGTTGGGATAAACTGGGTAAAGGGTTGTGATGAGGGGTTGAGTGTTTTGGGGTGGTGGGTTTTCTGGGTAGCAGAGAAAGGTGAAAAAGGATTAGGGTTCATGGGAAGCAGAGAAAAGGGAAGGTGGAGGGAAAAAGGTTGGGTCTGTTTTGTTATCTGGGTGTGGGTTTGGTTAATTATTATTGGGTCGTGGGTTGATATTGGGCTTGGGACTTGTACTTGGACTTAGGATTAGTTATGAATCCATTTAATACTTTAGGGCCAAACCGCTAAACCGAAAATGTAGGGACCAAGACTGAAAATTATGAAGTTGTAGCCCAAGGGTCAAGCTTGTAAATCTCAAATAAATTAAGGACCATTTTTGCCAGTTGTGAAATTCCAAGGACTAAACATGATCATTTTAAAAATCCAGGGATCAAAACTGTAATTTCTCAAAACTTTTGACATTTTTCACCAAAGGACTAATTATGACAACCTATGATTTCAAAAGGACCTTTGGTGACTTTTCTTTTTAAAATACGTGCTCAGGGACTATTCTTGTCAATTTTTGAAAGTCGGGGGACTGAAACTGCCAATTATGCAAACTTTGTTCGTTTTTCGTTTGTTTTCAATAAATTTGCATCTGAAACATATAAAACACAATTTTGAGATATTTCCAGATTTTGATGCATTTTGGTGTTTTAGATGTTTTGCAGGTCAGATTTGACCAAAATGATGAGTGAATAAGCACTCATCAGTTTTATGTCTATAACATCACATTTGACTATTTTATTCATTATGGTCCAAAAAATATACAAACTTGCCAACTTTTACTATTGTGACAATAAACTTTTAATTTTCCTATTAAAACAAAAAACTTTCTTAATGACTCTTATTGTAACAAAAAAACTTTCTTAATGACTCTTATTGTAACCAAACCGACGTGGCAACATTAATTAACCCTTAAGAAAGTTTTTTGGTTACAATAAGAGTTATTAAGAAAGTTTTTTGTTTTAGTAGTAAAAGGTGTCAAGTTTGTATATTTTTTGGACCATTAACCCATTAATTTATAGAAGACTCGTAAAATTGGATGTAAAAAAGCAAATTAAAAATCAGAGTTATAAAAACTATAAAATAGAATCAGATTTATAAAAAATTCGGAATTATTAGAAACAAATCTCAAAAATCGAATCTATAAAAGTTAAAAATCAAATATCAGATCTAATAAATAACACTAAAAATCGGATTTTTCATATATTAAAAAAAAAAGAAAAAAATCTTCGATTAAAGATTTAAAAAGAAACTCATATTTACATGGAAAAGACCCAAAACCCGATATTATATAACTCAAAACGGCAGAATAGCAATGGCAACAATTTGGTCGGCAAAAGCAACGGCGGAAGCATCGGCAATGACGACAACGGTGGATTCGGGCAAGATCGAAAAAATATTATATAAATTCGGATATGACCAAAAAGATAAATAGTTAAAAAATAAAGCGAAAACATGTTGTGATGCCGGGCGTTTGGTGGTGGTGGTCTTATTCGAGGGGTTTGTGAAGTTGTAGATCTCGTGGTGTTGGTGGTATGGCTCTCGATGGTGAGAGGTATTTTGATGATAGTTCGGTTTGATGGTGAGGATCTATTGAAGTGAGGTCGGGCGGTGCGGTCCGGCGGTTTAGGGTTCGGTGGTGTACGGTTCCGTGGTGAAAGTTTTTGTTTTAATAGGAAAATTAAAAGTTTATTGTCACAATAGTAAAAGGTGACAAGTTTGTATATTTTTTGGACCATTAACCCTTAATTAATGTTGCCACGTGTCAGTTTTGGTTACAATAAGAGTCATTAAGGAAGTTTTTGGTTACAATAAGAGTCATTAAGAAAGTTTTTTGTTTTAATAGGAAAATTAAAAGTTTATTGTCACAATAATAAAAGGTGGCAAGTTTGTATATTTTTTGGACCATTAACCCTTAATTAATGTTGCCACGTGTCAGTTTTGGTTACAATAAGAGTCATTAAGGAAGTTTTTGGTTACAATAAGAGTCATTAAGAAAGTTTTTTGTTTTAATAGGAAAAATAAAAGTTTATTGTCACAATAGTAAAAGGTGGCAAGTTTGTATATTTTTTGGACCATTAACTCTTTTTTTTTTGACATTTGAAAAGGTTTAAAAAAACTTGACTTTCAATATTTAATATTCAAGTTTTCATTTTTCCTCTTTGACCATTTTTTCATTTTAGATAGTAAAGATTTTCTGGCTCCGCCCCTGAATAGAACTAAGTTCACTTTATACTTATTGATAGACTAAATAATAACTAGAAACACAATGTATTTAAGACCGCGTACATTTCAACGAATTTAGTATTTTTCTCTAAATTTAACACTACAAAACAAAATTTTATGAAGGTCTCATGACACAGCGAGACCCCCTAATTCCGTCCCTGGTTGTGAAAGTTTGAGAATCCTAATAACATGTCTCAAGTTGCAGACTCGTTGGAGACACCCGTCTATCCATGTAAACCACAATTGTGAAGAGCTGGTGATTTATGAGGCTCTATGAATCTAGCAAGATGGTGTATATGTTAAGCCCGAGGTTTACTAGTCATCAAAGGTGGTTCAAATGAGGTTCATTCGTAACTAAAAAAAAATGATTGGAACTTATTGGGTGATCATTAAAATAGAATAAGCTTATGGGTCAAATGTGAATTTACCATAAACATTTTCGTGACAAAAACATAAATCAGTTGACCAACAATGTATTACGTGCCAAAAGACAGAATAATTCAATTTACATATTTTATTGATTCCTTAAACAGATAATATTGTTTGATCGGTAGTTTAATTTATATTTATAAGTATAATTAGAGCACTCCCAACAATAACACCATAACACCAATAACACTGTCCCGTCGCCGCCACATCGACTTTAACATTTAACATTAACATCCCCAAAAACACCCACAACAATAACATCCCAATAACACCATAACACCACTAATATTTCATATTTTCAATTTCAACCCTAAACTAAATCATACACTTCATTTTTAAACTAAAACAAACATTTCATTAAAACTTAAACCATATTACAATACGAGATAATAAAAAAAATACAACGAAATAAAAAAAAAAAAATACAACGAGATAAAAAAACACACACACACTCACACCGCAATTAAAAAAAAAACATAGCAAATACTTATTCATCGTCGCCGCTTCTCTTGTTGTTGTCCATGTCGTTCAAGATTCTTACGCCAAACATGCTCCATAAGGTCCTGTTGGAGTTGGGTATGCGTTGTCGGTCGTGTATTTCTTTTGCCTTACGATCGCGTATCACATCTTTCAACCCATCTTCGTTGCCTCAAATTTGCTGACGGATCCACCCACAGTTCGTTATAGTCACGTAAAGCAAATTTTTGATCTTTTATAATCATGTTATGCATAATAATGCAACAATACATGATTCTACGTATCGTGGCAATTTCAAATTGACGTGCCGGTTGTTGTAGTATACCCCAACGGCCTTGAAGAACACCAAAAGCACGTTCAATATCCTTTCGGGCACTTTCTTGTCTCCTTTTAAAGTACGTATGTTTTGCATCAGTTGTTGCCGTGAAGGATTTGACGAAAGTTGCCCAATGGATAAATTCCATCGCCCAAGTAATACCCTGCTCATACCTAGTTCCGTTAACCATATAAGGTGCTTTTGGGGCATTGTCGCAAGAAGGTCGTCGAATAACGGAGAGTTATCTAAAACATTGATATCGTTATTTGCCCCGCCATCCCAAAAATACATGCGATCCATAAATCTTGAGAAGCAACGACTTCAAGCATAATTGTTGGGTATTTTTATCACCCCTAGCAAAATGGCCTTGCAAGCCACCGGACAATTTTTCCATTCCCGGTGCATACAATCAATGCTACCAAGCATTCCGGAAAACCATGTTTTTCTTCATGATGTTGATAAATTTTTGAATGTCGGCCCATGTTGGTTTTCTTAAATACTCCGCATAAACAAATCAATAATGCATTTGTTAAAATTATCAAGACATAATTGTGACGTACTCGCACCCATTTGCAAGTATTCATCAAATGCATCGGGTGAGGTGCCGACGCCAATTGGCGTATGGCGGCGACGACACTTCATTAGAGCACTTATACTCATTCGACCCGCATAATCGGTGTTTGCCTAAAAAGGTAAAATGATCGGAATATTATCTAAGTATAAGATTCAATACCTTCAACTATTTGCGGAATAGTTTCCGCTCATACGAAATCTTCTACGAAAATTCCGGTTTGAATACTTACAACCTTGTACGAAATAATCGCTATGCAGACGTTCTTCGCAAGCTCACGCTCACGATATACATGGGTACGAGAACGACTAGGATGTTGAGATTCAATACCCTCTTGTTGTTCCAATGAAGGTGATACTGTGATGTGCCGCCATAAATTGAAGTCCTCTTGGTCATCAACGCCCCGACCAAGACAGGGAATATCACCGACTTGATTTGGATCCATTGTGAACGAATTTGATTTTTGAAATATGAAAGTGTAAAGAGGAAGTATATAAAGTTTGAATGGAAGTGTGAAAAAAATAGAGTTTTGGTTGGGTATTTATAGTGGTAAAAAAATGTTTTTGTTTTGTTTTTTTTTTTTTTTAAAACTAGCCGTTAAGGGGGTTTTTTGTAAATTTTTTTGAATTTCTAGACGTTGAGGGACTAATTGTGTAAGTTTTCAATTTTTTTTTTTCTCCTCCCTAAGCGCTGCCAAAGCAACGCCGGCTCCATTCTCGTGTTAACGCCGAGCTCCCAATGGGTATAACGCCATAACGCCGTTATTGATGGTTTAACGCCGTTATGGCGTTACCATTGGGAGTGCTCTTATAGACCTTGGAATTCAACGTCACTTTGTGACGAATAAAAAATGCGGCTCAAATAAAAAAATGGAAAAAACGGCTCAAAGAATAGCTCAACAGCTCAACAATGAGCCTAAAACATTGGCCCAAGATGAGCATGCCCAAAACCATAAATAATTACAAAACATTAAACACACCTCACGCTATGTAATGTTTTGCAAAATCTACTTTTTGTTATTTATTTTTTATTTATTTTTCATTTTTTTTTATTAAATATGTAACAAATATCTAACGATTTATTTAAAAAAATATACCGCTTGGTAGGCTTCTGGATAATGAACAAAACGACATTGATATTGATATACTTTTGTCATATGTAAAATTTAGTAAAAAATGTCGACGGTTAATATACATATATATTTTTTAAATTATTTGAAATGCACCTTTAACTTATCAAATACCTTTAAAAACAATCTTAAAATTTGTTTAAACTACCAATGGCAAATGACGTACAATTTTAAGAAATTTTAAATTATAAATATGTAAGAAAGATTTAACGATTTTTGTAACAAAAAATTTGGTTACAAACAAAACGAGTAGGTCAATATTTATATACTTTTAACATGCTGTATATCTTTAGCAAAAGAGTCCAATATATGATATACTTTTGACTAACAAGGAAAGCGGTTGCAACTTTTCTCGTTATTATAAAATATCAAGAATTTAGAAGTACTAAGTTTTGGTAATATTTAAAATAAATTATAGAAACCTTGAATATCACGTTAGGTCATTTATGGCAACCGACTAACCTTCCAAAATCCTATAAATAAACACGCATACCATAGTTACAAACACTTTCACATTCATTCTTCATAACCCATACTCAATTCGTTGATTTCTGTAGCTTGTTCTCTATCATGGATTTGTTCGACAGTGATTGTCTTGATCCAACGTTATTCGCTGGAAACCCTTACATTGGCAACATAGAAACGCATGATGGAAGCATGTCCACGACCATGGACATGGAGCTCACGGATTGGATCGCGGAAGAAATCCAGTCTAATGCCGAAAACACCTTCTCCACCACGGACACGGACTGGGACATGGAAGTCGTCGAACCACCTAACAACGAAAACACCTATCCAAATACCTACAACGACCGATCACGACCAATCATACATGTGTTATCCGCTTTCTCAAATCGAAAAAACCATCTAGAGGCTGGAAACAAGATCATATTGCCGACATCCGTTCTTGATAAACTTGCTTACCGTAGGGACGTTGTTTACCCTTTGAATTTTTGCATCATGAAACCCGACACTGACATTCATTCCCATTGCGGTGTTATAGAGTTCTGACTGATGAAGGGGTTGTTTACATACCTAAGTGGATGATGGAAAGCATGAAACTACAAGAAGGTGAATTAGTGAACATCGAGAACACGAGTCTTCTTCAAGGAACTTACATTAAGTTACAACCGCATGCTACTAAGTTCACCATGCTTTCAGATCATAAATCGTTGCTAGAGAAAGCTTTCAGGGATTTTGCTTGTGTAACAACGGGTGATACTATTGTGATTAATCACGAGGGCGAGAAGTATTTGATTGATATTGTGGAAACTAAGCCATCACATGCAATATCGTTGTTTGATACAGATTGTGAGGTCGATTTTGCAACACCTTTGGATGACAAAGAACTTGAGAAGAAAACAATGATTTTTACAAAAGATGGTGAATCAGTTGATCAGTTCATGAAGAAGCTGATGATGAAAGAATCAAATGTAGCAAACAAGCAACAAACTGAGTTTTCGCCATTTATGGGGCAGGCAAGGCGAGTCAATGGACAAGTTGTAGCAGCGGCTAAGGAGGTGAAGGAGCACGACCGATCCAAGGTTCAACTGAAGAAAGTACCTGAAGTATTCAAAGCGTTTACAGGGAAGAGTTTTCGGTTATTGTGATTTCAAATTCGAATTTCGTTTTAATGAGTTTTGCTCTTCTTCTTGGTTATCTAGTTTAGGACGATTCGTGGTTTCAAATTCGAATTTCGTTTTAATGCACTGCACAAAGTTTTATTATTATATGTCTGTTTGAATAAACTTTACTTGTGACAACACCCTTGTATGATAGTTTCTATTTTTTAGTCTGATATATTGTATATATGCCAATCTGAGTATACAGACCCATCAAATATGTACTGGCATGTAGAGCACAAATTGAGATAGTCTATGTTTCTTATAATTGTGTTAAAGTTAAACATCTTAAATTTAACAATTTGTCAGCCATGAAACAACATATACACAAATCTTGTAATCGAAACGGCGAAACTCATGAGCTTTACCATTCCTCGAAGCTAACACTTTTACATATCTTTTGAAGAATGTGGCATACCATTTGAAGAGCACATAAATGTAGATTCAAAGCATGAAGAGTGAAAACACACACATCGAACTCCCAAAAAAACAAGAGTACAAGCCCATATAGCCTATAAGGCTATTATAAGATACAGACAACACTGTGAACTTGAAATTAAGAGCACAACCAAACACTGTGAACTGCCAAACTCGAACCCAAACTACTTGAACATGAACTGCCAAACAGCTAGACCCCACTACGAGCCTAAACAGAAACCAAAACTACTTTAACATGAACTACCAAACTATTATTATGAAGATAATATTATGATGTCAAGAGGTACTCTTCTATTATTTCTTTTGACGATAAATGTAACTAGGGGAGTTTGATAAAAAAAAAATGAATATGAGAAAAATGACATATATGACGATAAAAAAAAGTTAAAATTAACCTAAATTTATAACTAAATAGTGTAATACATTAACGCTATGTTCTTCAGTTTGAGCGAAGGAAAACAAAAAAAGAACAAAAAAGGGAAGAAAAAAGAAAAGAAAAAGAATGTTCAGTTCGAACACAATGATGTGTTCTTGAG
This sequence comes from Chrysanthemum lavandulifolium, assembly GCA_022545495.1. Lineage (NCBI taxonomy): Eukaryota > Viridiplantae > Streptophyta > Magnoliopsida > Asterales > Asteraceae > Chrysanthemum > Chrysanthemum lavandulifolium. Next base: position 50,022,417 of record CM040239.1, on the reverse strand, counting down.
TTATGCTCTTAAACTACAGGAAAAGGAAAATAGCTAGGCCACATTACAATCTTGCCCATTGTTTCTTGCACCAATCTTTCAAAAGAAGGGGACATTTTAGTCTTTTCATCAACTACAATAATGCTTAGTTCCTTTTCCGCCCAAATTTGACCGCAAGATTATACGACAAAAAACCCCGCCTTTTCCTTTCATGAGTTTCTTTCCATAAAAAACTAGAAAACATAAACATAGTAAGAATCTTGTTCTTTCTCCTCAAATTACAACTCAAGAACACGGTGTAAGTTAGTTAGAGGGTCATTTTCATTTGGTTAAAATAAATGATTATAAAATTATATAACATATGATTGGCTTGTATCATGTCAAAAGACAACTTTCATAGTTTATTGCAAGTGGTATATTAATTATATAAGATATTTATGTTTGATTAATTTTTACAATATTAATAATAAAACGTATTTTTTTATTGAAGGGTGTCATTTTGATATTCAGTGAAAGAGTTAAAATAACGGTTAAATATGTTTTTGTACTGGATGATTACATGAAGCTTATGTTGGTTTTCCAGGATGTGAGACCAATCTTTATGCAACACACGATCTCTGTTTGACATGGTTTTCTGGTTCGATTGACTCCACAAAATAGCAGGTTGTTTGGACAGTGTATATATGCAGTAAAAAGCAAGAAACTTGTGTGTAAAACAATGTGTATTTGAAATTAAATGATTGAGTACATCGCTTTACAGGCCCTTTGCTATATATACATATGAAACGTTACTTTTGAGAGCAGTTGTGTCGTTTCATCAGGAGATACAACGGTTCATAAACAAACTGTCACATCTAACTGTTCTAATCTATAAAACATACATGGGCCTTATTCACATAACACATGCTTGGCCTGTGGCCCAACATTCAACCTACTAAAACTAAATACACATACTAATCTACTGAGTTTTGTCATTAACGTTCAACACATCCCCCTAATGACAAAATCTCACAACACAATCTTTTTAATCTTTTGCTTCCTCCTCCATGGATTCCTTAATGTTGCAATCTTCATCATTGTTGAAACCAAAAGTGCCTTTTAACCTTTTCTTGACTTTGCCTTGCCCCGAGTCCACTAATGCTTGGTCCGGTCTCTTTCCTTGGCATCTCCTTGTGCCATTATTCCAATCCGCTGGAATTCATTGCCACTTCATAGTAGCTTCCTAAGAGACTCAAGTGTGTTCCGTAGGACTCCTCTAAACCATCCGCATATTCTTTTGGAAATCCCATTGCATTGGCTACCTTAGTCCATTTATTTTTTCTAACAACTTGGGTGTGACCACCCATTCCCTTCACCGTAAGATAAAGGTCTAAAAGACAAATTAGTATTCCATTAATCTTAATGGGCATGGGTCGCGCTCGCTACTTTCATATAGTCCTTATAGAACCATGCCATGATGACGATAGTCTATATCCGGTCACGAACCCGACTAAAGTCCAACACTAACTTAGCCGTTGATGTCGTCTTCAGACGAACCGGGCTACGATCCCTGATTAGATGTTTGGGCTCACGAAAGCCCAAGCCCAAATCTATTTACGGAATAGATATCGGATATCTCCTAAATATGGAGATAATCATTCCCAACCGACTTAGGCGGATACGCGAAGGTTGAGGAACACGGAACCAACAAGGATTCCGTGTATATAAAGGAATCCCATCCTCGCTTAAGGTACGATCTACAAACCCTAACTCTCCTTAAACCCTAAACCGATTACTTACTCTCACGGAGGATAATCGTGGAGACAATCCCACCAGAAGCCTAACGTGTGTTTTCGCCTCTTAGTGCGCAGTGTCTCAAGCAACGATTCTCAATTGGTACGAGAGCCGAGCTCCAAACAAGGAACGCCCAACTTTGTATCAACAAGTGGCGCCATCCGTGGGACCATTCACTAAGACCTAAGACTAGAATGACGAAACATGGAAATCGCCGATCGCAAACGGATCCGACCGTAAAGAAGCCGCACATCGCTCGCTTCCAAGCACTCCGGGACAACCAAGATCGCTAAAAACAAAGGATCGTGCCAGACTTGGTCTTCCTCGGTGGAACCACGCCCGGGACAACCCAGCTACTACAACCACCACCAAAGACAAGAGATCCGTCACAAGACGGTTCTTGCCACTCCCTTTCAATCGGCGCCAGAGACCGACCTAACAAAGGCACCGATGCACCGGATCAAAATAAGGGCATAGCGGTAGAAGCGGAGATCCCCGCTTTAGAAGCGGGTCGACCGAATTAGCACCAAGGGATTTCGATCCCAAATTACGAAACCTTGGTCGCCTTATGCAAGAGGAAGCGAGAAAGAGGTCGAGTCGAAGCTTCACAAGCCCGACTCAATTTTGACTCGAATACGAGACCTCCCACCGCGACGCCAGAGAGGAGAAGCGCAGAGACAACCACCGACCTCCCGTGTTTAATGTAATGGGAAGAGGATTGAGGATGATGAGACATCCAACTCACAAGACCGGAAGGAAGTGACGAGGATGAACGGCGCACGGTGTCCATACCGCACTTGGTAGCCGCAGAATCACGTGATGATCGGGCGACGATATTCCCAAGTGAAAGCCCTCCGAGTACAAACTCGAGAACAGCGGCGCAAGCGCCAAGGAAGGAAAATTCGTCCTCCGAAAATTCCTGACAACGGGATAGCGAACCGACACCGAAGTCCGTAAATGATATAACGACCGTGAGGATGAAGATATATCCTCCCGTGGCGCCGCTAAAAGGTGGATGCGTTTACTCGACGATCGCTGACTTCTCGTAGTAAAAGGAGGCGATGCCCGCCAACGTGAAAACCTATGACGGAACAGTGATCCCGATGATCACCTCAAAATTTTGAATCACCGCCACAATTGAAAATCGCCACACTGTGGTGCCACATGTTCAACTCCACACCGTGGGAACGCTGAATCGGTTCAAGAAGCTTCCACGCAGAAGCATCAATGGCTTTGAGGAATTGAGGAAGGCGTTTCGCCTAAACTTTACTCACGGAAGAAGTGCGCTAAAAACCCCGTCGAACTCGCCAGGTAAAGCAACGCCAAGGAGAATCTACGAGCGCATTCATGGAACGCTTCAAAGATGAATGCATGCAAGTTAAAGCATGCCCGGCGCTAAAGATCTCGGTTTCATGAACGGATTAACAATCCGTAACTCATCAAGCGGTTGAACGACAAAATTCTCGAAACCTTTGATGAGCTCATGAAACGCCTCGGTCCTTCGTCTGGGGAGAAGCCGCCGCGGATAGCAAAAGAAACTACTCGAACTACCGGTCACAGGAACAACTCGGGAAACAATCCACCGACCGGGTAGTAACTGTAATAGAGCTATCGCAACTGTGGGAGCGGAGGGATAATGACAGTACACCTCACGACCAAGACCCCAAAGGAAATACTCGCAACGGAAGGTGCGAACTTTCCAAGACCGCCGCAAATGCGCACTCTGAGGATCGGCGCACCGAACGGATATCGTGACTACCACGCACGTAAGGGCCACACAACTAACGAATGTGTCCAATCGCGCCAACTCATTGACAAAATGGTTAAAGAAGGCGATTGGACCATTTGGTCAAAAATATCAAGGAAGGAAAGGATAGATGTAAGAGTGGAAACAAGAAGGAGACACCCAAGGAAAAGGCCGACACCATCTACATGATACAATCATGGCAATGGGTCACTAGACGTAAGGTCACCAGAGTTTTCCCGAGGAAGCGAAATCTCTTTCCCCACCTTAATCGCGGACAACGCAGAGTTGAGCCACTCACCATTGAGATTAGTGCGGGGTCACGACATCCATCGCATGTATGTTGATGGTGGCGCATCGCGGACATCATGTATGAGCACCGCTTCAAGCGATCGCGCCCGAAATACGCAGCCGCTAAGTCCGGTCGAACGGCGCTGATCGGTTTTACGGTGAAAAGATATGGCCTATGGGCAATACGATTACCAACAAGATCGGAAACGAAAACACTCTGCGACGGCCGGATGGAATTTATGGTGATCAAGTCTCCTCGCCATACAACGGCATTATAGGAGACCGATATCGCCTATGCGCAAGACGCCATCAACAACAAGACGGATGCTTAAATTCCCGGTGAAGGGGCATTGTTACTTTACAATGCCACTGCATCGCATAGAGAATGTAACACGATTACATGCGAAACGGCACCGATCCCGTAACAACAAGCAACCAAAGTTCCAAATCAAGGTTGCGCTTCACCCGTAATACCCGAACAGAAATATCCATCTGAGGTCACCGTCGGACAACAAGCAAAGCAACAGATGATGCGCGCTCTGCAAAAGAACTTGGACATTTTTGCATGGGAGCCAAAACACATGACCGGGTACCACGCTCAATCACGAGCATAAACCGAGAATCCGGCAAGGGTACTCACCAATACGCTGTAAAAGCGCGCCAAGCCCCGAGCGCGCAAGCAATTTTGGCGAGGTGCACAAACCGGTGGATGCGGAATTATGCGTGAAGTCTACTACCACGATCGCTTTCTAACCCAAGAATGGTCAAAAGAGCGACGGTAGTCGGCGAATGCGCGACTTCACCGATCTTAACAAAGCGCGCCCACAAGATCGCTACCCATTACCGAGATAGACCGAAAATAGAGTCTCCGTGGATACCCATTGAAGTGTTTCTCGATGCGCATAAAGGATATCATCAAATCCAGATGGCAAAGGAGGATGAGGAAAAACGGTTTTCACACAAGCCAAGGCGCTCATCGTTACACAAAATGCCTTTTGGCTTGAAGAATGCAGCGCCACCTACCGGTTAGTGGACAATGCTTTCAAAAACAGTGGGCCGCAACTCGAGGTCTATGTTGATGACCGGTCATAAAAAGCCATATCAAGATGAGTTAGTGCGCGATATCGAGGAAACGTTAAAACTCTACGAGATCAATATGAAGCTAAACCCCAAAAATGTACCTTCGCGCCATCAAGGCATGTTCCTGATACCTAATAGAGCCCGACGGTATAAAACCATGTCCAAAAGACAAAGGTCGTCATCGAACTTCCTTCACCGCACGTCAAGGAGGTCCAATCTCTCAATGGAAAGCTAGCCGGTCTTAACAGTTCCTGCCTAAGTCACAGACAAGTCTCTACTCTCTTCAAAACACTCAAGAAGTGTATCAAAAGGAGATTTTCGTGGACTACGGAGGCGTAAGAAGCCTTCACACAACTTAAGCAACACCGCAACGCCCCACACTTGTCGCACCCCGACTGTGGGAAGAGTTAATTATGTATCTATCCGCAATCGATGGAGCAATGAGCGCAGTGTTACTAACAGATAGGGATTCAAGACAAACCCCGCCTACTTTGTAAGCAAGGCGCCAAGAAGACGGAGATGAACTATAGCGCCATGGAAAAATTAGTTCGGCGTTGGTGTTTGTCGCCAAAAGGCTACGCAGTACTTCCAAGCGCATCCAATAGCAGTGATCACGCATCAACCGATCAAGCAGATCATCTCCAAACCCGACGATCAGCCGATCGCAAGTGGAGTGTATTGCTAGGTGAGCACAACATCTCTTACTGCACCACGCACCGCAATCAAAGGACGATTCGCGCACTTCATCATCGAAAAGCCGACACCGACGAGGTACCCGCACCAAGTAGGACGGAACCGCATGACCCATGGATCTTGTTTACGACGGGTCCTCGCGCTGATGGTTCGTGAGCGTGCCTCATTCTCACAAACCCGTAGGAATGGAATTCACTTACGCACCGCGCTTTGAATTTACAATGACGAACAATGAGGCGTAATATGAAGCTCTAATCACCGGACTACGATTGCAGCTCGGATGGGTGACGTAACCTAGAAGCAAATGTGGACTCGACTAGTGGCCAACCACGTGTTGGGCGGATACGTGGCTAAAGAAGAAAATATGATTCAAGATCTCGACAAGACCAAGACACCGATCAAAGGCTTTGACAGATTCACCATCAAGCAAGTTCCTAGAGGAGAAAATCGCAAGGCGTATGCACTAAGCAAGATCGCTCGACAAGCTTCGCACACCTATCAAAGCAAGTGCTGGTGGAAACACCGAAAAGCAAATCCATATCGAGATGGAAGTCTCCACAATAATAGAGGAGGACGGTCCTACATGGATGACACCGATAACGGAATTCCTAAGCAAAGGAACGTTACCCCAAGAGCGTATGAAGCTCGCAGGATACGGCGACAAGACGTAGATTCGAACTTCGAGACAACATACCGCATCGACGCCCTTCCTCCAACCATGGCTCACCGTGTTGGCCCCTACAAGCAAATTACGTGTCGCGAGAAATCCATGAAGGTTCATGCAAGATGCACTCGGGACCACGGTCCGTTGTGGCACGCGCCATGAGATCGTGATACCATCGCCAACCATGCACCGCGATGCGCGGATTTAATAAGGAAGTGCAATGATTGCCAAGTTCATAGACCCGCCCCGCCAACCACAAAGACGAGCTAACGCCAATTACATCACCATGGCCATTCTACAAGTGGGGTATTGACATTGCAGGACCTTTTCCAAGCAGAAGCAGAGGGTTAAAATTCTCATAGTTGCCATAGACTACTTCACTAAGTGGATCAAGCAAAGGCGAGTGACAATCACGGCAACTGTGTCAAGCGCTTTGTCCGGGAAAGTATAGTATGCCGCTCGATCGCCTGGGAAATCATCTCGACAACGGAAACAATTCGCGACAACCCTTTCAAAGATCGGTGCGAGAAGTTGAACATCACACAAGACTTCGCCGCTTAAACACCCACAAACCAATGGCTTAGTGGAACGTGCGAATCAAGCTTAGGTGAAGGAATTAAGGCACGCCTAGACAAGCACAAAGGAAGGTGGGTGGAAGAGCTATCACATGTCTTGTGGGCGATCGCACCTCAATCAAAACCAAAGACGGAGACACTCCTCTCTCTAGTCTACGGATGAAGCCGCCATACCACCGAGATCGGCATGCCAACTATCCGCACCGCCGAGATCAATGTGGCAACCAATGATGACGAGAGACGGTCGACTTGGATCCGCTAGAAGAAAGGCGCGAACGCGCAGCCTATACGGAGGCAAAATCAAAGTCAAGGATGAAAGGATACTACGACGCTAAAGTGCGCAGTGTTTCATTCGCACTGTGTGACTTTGTTTACCGCGCCAACGATGCGAGCCATGCGTAAGACACAGCAAACTTGGACCAAAGTGGGAAGGACCCTACGAGGTTATCAAGCACTAGGAACAAAGCGCGCACAAGTTACGAGGCTTGGATGGTCGAGAACCGCCACAAGACATGGAACATCCGCAACCTCAAGAGGTGCTACCTATAGGAGTGGCCACGGCCCAACAGACAAGCGCCAGCACTTTACTAAAGTACCCAATAAACATCTATGTATTTACTTTTTATTTCCTTAGTATAATGTCTTATTTGTTTCTCATATACACTTGCAAGTATTAATAAAACATCACGGTTTCTAGCTAACTCCGTGACACATTTCAATTTGTTATTTCCATATACCGTATGTCTTAACATCTTTTATTTTCGCCTACATGGCGTGCATGCACTAAAATAAACCCACGATGGTAAAAGGATAAGTTAACCTACTAAACAACTTGTTGAGTAAGAGGGTTGCAAACCCATCAACACCGGATCACGATCCTTGTTAAACACCTTGTTCTCAAGACGTTGAATGAGTTTTTGCGCATCTTCACGATGGGTGCGCAAAGAACGCATATGGTGCACGTTTAACAACTTAGGAACCAAGACACTTGATTCCTTAAAAGTGATATTTACAGTACGCTGCATATCATAACATACACGACTATGATAAAAAGTACTTAGAAATTATTTTTTCAAAGTCTACTATGATCTTCATACACGACTATGACTTCCCTATATTATTCACACAATGAATACGTCTTGTACGTAAAGACAAACAGATAAGTATGCACATCACAAATTGCAATAACATTCACACGCACTTAACAAAAGGAGATTTATTCATAACTACGAGTTATTACACAAAGATGTTTACAACACAAGTTACAATCTAAAAGCTATGACTACGCTCCAGAGAAGAGCTACCCGCATGGTTTGCAGCATTCCCAATCTCATCTAGCTTCTTCAACAACCGCATCTCGACGAGCCAAAGAGCAACACTCACCGGCACCCCGTCGATCGAGGGAGGTGAGCCGCGCCAACACCGCACAAAACAGCCTTGCCCTTAATGCCCTCCTTCTTGGCAAGCCTAGTAGCATGCGCGCCCAAGACTTGCTTCAAAGGTACTTCCTTCTCCAAAGCAAAAGGATTCAAGATATCCTTAGGACGCACAAACATGTGCACGTGAAGTTGGGATTCATCAGCTTAAGGTAATGGTCTGGTCACAAGAACGGCCTCCCCACCACGATGACGCGCTAGAGTCAACCCCGCCATAATGACATCTATGGGTAATCCCGATCGCGCTCCGCTCAAAGAATCATGGGAGCTCTAGGTCCTTCATCCTATTCATAGCAATGACTGTGTTATCATAAGCCTTTGTCTCGTAGTTAGGTACCTCTTCAATAGGCACCTTTAAAAGCTTAGCCTCATGCAGCTTCTCCACACTTCGCTTACCACGCCCAACACAAGACCGAACCACCTCTCCAAAAGCATCAACCACTTCCTTGGACTCAAGAGTACTCAACAGAAGAAGGCGCAGCCATGGCCGATGAGCCACCGGCCGCCGGGCGACATAGTATATGAGATGAGGATATAATTCCTCATCATACTCTGCACTTAGCTCATGCGAACTTCATCTCCGCGCTCAAGGGCACTTTTCACAAGAGCGCCAAACTTTTCAAGTCGGAAGTCATCGATCTTTGCCATTCTCCAAATATTTCATTGCCCAAAGGACAAGAAGACTTATACCGCGGCCTCTCAGACGCTCTTGATTTATTTGGCACATCGCCATCTTCTCTTCAATGAGCTTTGGGCGATGACCCCATGCTCTCGGCCGCAGCCTTTGGCACCGCCAACTGTGACTCCAAAGAACGCAATAGCTCGATCCTTCCGAGCGCTTTGGTCGCTTCTCACCGTAAATCTGAGCCCTTAGCTTCTCCACCAACGAAGCTTGATGCGCAGATACTTGCGCCAACTCTTCTACCACCGCCCCATCGATGCATCCCCCCAGACATATCCGCATCCTTTGGTCATGCGGTTTCAGATCGCTGGAGTGCGAAGAATGCACAGGACTATTATGCGGCGGCGACTCTGCGGATTGTTCAAACCTACAAACATGACAGTTATTCAGTAATATCATAAGGCATTGCGGTAAATAATTTCGTCATGACACTTACGCAGGAATGGATGTGTCAGGTGATGGTGGGCGCGATGCAACATCACTAGAGGACGACTCCACATTTAACACAACAGGGCGCTTCTTTCGGGAGGAAGCAGCGCCATCGCCACTGCGCATCCTTTTGCGCTCAATCCTCGGGCTTTCTTCCTCTTCCGCTTCCTCCACGTGCTCGCCGCGCATGCGCAGTTGCACCTGGGGAGGGAACTATAGTACTTGGCACACTTTGCAAGGGTGTTGCTTCTAGCGCAACGGACGAGCCTCCCCTGCCTCTCCTAGGTCCAGCTCATGGTACGCACGCCCGCCGCAACAAGCTGTGATCTTCTCCCTCCTTTAGCGGACGTGTTCCCACTTCCACTTGTATCGGCTTCGCCAGTTGAACAACGCTGAACAAGTCCATCTCTGCGCAACAACAAAGAAACACAAATAGTTTACGACAAGTACGAAGATAAAACAGTAAAGAACTTACAGTAATATAACTCAACGGGGTACGAAAGAATGAGCACCCACCCTGACCATCCGCGCCTAAGAAGATTGGAACTTCTTCTGAACTGCCAAAATAGTTGCGGCTAATGCCAATATGCACCAAGAACTCCTCAGGGTAGGAGTTAATGGGGATGCGGTTGGCATTTATTGTGTCCGCATCCTCCGCATTATATGATCCGGAGGGGCGCCATCCTTCGCAAAGTGTCCCCGGGAGTAAAAATCAAAACGGAAGGAAAGCACGCCGTCGACCCGTAAAAAGGTTTTTCCATTTCGAGCGCATCTAATTTTTCCGATAACATTGAGTCGCCTGGCGGCGCATGAAGGATACCCACCCCGTGACCACGCGGTGTGGTAAAAGGCGCGAAAAAGTGGATGGTGGGGTTAATGGCCAATACGCGCGCTCACCTCAAAATTGTTAGTTTCACGCACCTATGCAAAGGTACCGGATATGTGTATGCGGTAATAGTTCAATACATCACCAAGAATAACGATATGGGTATACGCCGATTTGCGAATTCAAGAAACGCAGATATACCCCAATCTTCCCATCGGGAAGTTCGCTATCGACGATTCGCACCGGAACTTCCGGATGTACCGCTACTGAATATAGTAATCGACGCAAACCGTAGAAGTTCCTCCTCCGTTATGTCCGACGTGAACCGATAATACCTTAACCATGATCTTGTTTTTCTAACAGAAACAAAAGCGCACGCTGTTACCTTGTGAATATTAAGGTATGGTGGTCGGAAATGTTTAAAGTCGTGGTAATAGCGGATAACGCTTTTTACTATGGGAAGGAATGGTGAAAATGAAGCGAAGGGTTATATAACCTCCCTCATCCACGCCGATGAGTGACACGTGGACCCCACCAACCCTAACTATGTGGTTGAGATTGCTTGATGGGACACGGTGCAAGAACTTTCCCGACTTACGAGGCGCCCATTTTTAATCCAATGTCTAGATACAATGTACCGTTGGTATATTTTTATGGCTTCTTGGCTACGCTCAAGTTTTTTGATGACTACGGTTATTAGTCTAGCATCCGCAGCTAGTCACTACGCATACTAGACCTGGGGACATGATGACGATAGTCTATATCCGGTCACGAACCCGACTAAAGTCCAACACTAACTTAGCCCTGGCGGTCTACGAGACGAACCGGGCTACGAATGATTAGATGTTTGGGCTCACGAAGCCCAAGCCCAAATCTATTTACGTTTAATAGATATCGGATATCTCCTAAATATGGAGATAATCATTCTCAACCGACTTAGGCGGATACGAAGTGAAGGTTGAGGAACACGAACCAACAAGGATTCGTGTTTAGTTTATTTAGTGTGTATATAAAGGAATCCCATCCTCGCTTAAGGTACGATCTACAAACCCTAACTCTCCTTAAACCCTAAACCGATTACTTACTCTCACGCCGGAGGATAATTCGAAATTGTTTTGTACGTATTGATCACGTCGAATTAAATGCTCATATAAAACTTTGAACCGATTTCGTTTCCTACGCTAAAACGTGGCCGATCATTTTATTATTAATATTCGATTGATACTAGTTGGTGATATTGTTTTCCGCTGGTCCCCACTTGTCAATCCACAAGGTGAAATAAACATCAATCTGGTCGGTTCTATATTAAGTTATTTTGTCGTCTTTCACAAATGGAAGTAATTCAGTAACTTCGTGATTGAAGTTTCAATTGGTCAGTGGGTATTCAAGGCTGTTTGTCGGTAGCTGCTTATTCTTTCAAGGTGGGTAAGTGATTATAAAATTGCAATTGAGTCGTTGGTGAGTTAATTGGTACTGCACGTGGGAAATATTCGGGTTATTTGATTGGACCAAGCTTGATTGAAGGTCGCTTTCTTCATTCAAGTGTGTTGACTACGTGGGAATACATCTGTGTCCTTTACTTTTGTGATCACCTATTTCACTTTGTGTTACTGCTGAAGAGGTGATAGGTCATTACGTGGGATCATTGTAATTATTTGGTCCGAGGTATTTTTATTCATCTTTTGGCTTTGGACTTTTGTGAATTCATTGTCCATCACGTGAGGCTAGTAAACTGGTACTCAATTTCACTTGCTTGCTAGTCAACGTGTGAATTATTTATTTTGAAGTCAAAAGTTACGGTGCATGGTTCTTCTGAAGGTCACGGATATACATCGATTATATGTGTTCATGCTTTGTGATTGGTCAAATATGCTATTCTCATATTGTTGAATTGAAGTGGGCATTTATTTTACTTGGTGCGTTAATTCTACCAAGTCGAATTGGTATTCTTCCTTTCGAGATGTACCGATTGACTAATTTGGTATTGATTGGTGGTGTTGTTGGTTCATCACGGTATTCTTCTTGGTTTATGCTATCTCGTAACATTCTTGTTGTTATCACATAAAATGGCGAATTTGATAATAATAGGGATGATGTGTTTCCTTATTTGATGGATGATGTGTACGATGTCTGGGCTAAGAAGATGGAACAATGGATCATGAATAATGATATGAATATATGGAAGGTGATCCAAAATGGCAACACTTGAAAAGGACCTGGATGTCATCAAGATGGAAACCTCTTTATCTTCCTCCAACGATCGCAGATGAACACATTCTTTGTACAAAGAGAGTCAAAGGCCGAACTACCTTGCTTAATTCTATTCCCACGATCATGTAGCGATTTTCGTTATATGGATGATGCAAGTCGATATGGGATGCACTCAAAGAGAGGTATGGTGGAAAGGCTGAATCCAAAAAGATGAGCAAGGAAGTTGAGGCTCAAGGTTATGCTGAAGAACTTGCCAATCCACACTTTGCATTCATGGGCATCTCTCAGGTACAAAATTGTATGTTTGGTTGTAGTGAGCGTTATAATGAACTCAAAGAAGCTTATGATATTTTGGAACCTAAATATAATGAATGCTATGTGGAAGTTGAAGCTTATAAACAAAGCTTTAAAAACACTAGAAAGACAAAAGGTTTGGTTTGTAAGAATCAAATAGCTTATGATGAAAAGATAGGTGTTTTAGAAAGGGATCTTGAATGTGCTAAAAATGAGTTAAAGTGGTGCGAGAAGTTGAGAGCGATTTAGTGTCGAAAATTTAGAGCTTAAAGAGAAACTTAATGAGGAAATTACTAGGCATAAAGAATGGATATTAAATGGAAACAAGTTAGCTAGTCACATCTATGGTAGTCAATACGAGACATCAAGGATAGGTCTAGGCTTTCAAAATATGTAGGTCCTGAAGCTAAATATGATGGTAAAACTACACCAAAGAAGCTTAGCTAATTATGTAAAAGAAGATGAATTACATGCTATCCACGGTCCTATTAGAGGAGAATTTATGCCTATTGACACATCCATTACATTGACTTTGATGGATCACATCATTTATATGGCAAAAGTCAAGTGACTTGCCGGACCTTAGTAGCAAAACTAATGACTCGTCTCTTGTTTCGAAAGTGACAAGTCATCGGACCTAAAGTCCACCGACTATGCCTCATGATTCAAGTGAAAAGTCGACTCACCGAGCACACACCCAAGACCGCACCTAAGTCCAAAGTAGGCGATATTGAGCCCATTCTTGAGCCTAAAACAAAGCCGCTTATTTATTCATTGAACACAATTTTGCTTCTAATGTTGTTTTCGATAAGTTTAAATGTAATAAACAAAGTTGTGTTAAGAATAAGTCTTTAAGAAGAAATCTTGTTTTGTGTGTGGTAGTAAACTCCATCTTATTAAAGACCGTGATTATCATGAGAAAAGAAAGGTGTTTCCTCCGCCATAAGACTTCTAGACCCACATGGACTAATGTTGCTAGTATTCCTCCATTTGTTCCCAAAGTCGCACATGTGAGAGTAGGTAAACCGGTTCCCACTAGTAAGCCAAAGGTGTATGCATCTTTCTGGCGCAGGGCTTAATAGGCCTTTTCCGATCCCCTCCGGTGGAGGATATTCTTCACCGATTACTACCGGTTGGTGGAACAAGAATGCTAGACTTAGGCCCTATAGACCTACTAGTTCTTATTTTCAGTCCTATACACCTTATGTTTCTCATATGAATATGGCACATGGTGGAGTTGGAGTGGCAACCTATGTTAAGCCCTCAAAAGGTTATTCTTGGAAAACTCAAAGAAAAGGTTCATTCGGTACCCAAGAACAATAATCTTTGTCGGTGCATTGATTGAGGGAGGCATAAGCCTAAGGGAGGCTTATTGTTGTATATTTGTCTTCTAACCATTTTTTGCGAGATGTTGGATCCTCATACGCCTAAGGGGAGGCTTAGTGTTTCTACGACACTACAACCTGTCTTTGGTTTCTCTTGATGTTGATGGTTTATTTTCCATGTTTTGGTTATTTATTTATTTTTTATTTTATATTTCGTTAAAATCGTATTATTTCTTTTTCATAGTTAAAAAAAAAAAAAAAAAATCGTGTTATTTCTTTTAGTGAAAAAAAAAAAAAAAAAAAAAAAAAAAAAAAAAAGCTCTAACCCGTCGTGTTTAGTTTCTACTCTTTCTTGCTTGGTGTTTTGGTGTTGGTTCATAACCACACAACTCATGGTTTTCATCTCACCATGTCTTTTCGACACAAGAGTTGACTAGCCCACGGATTATGGCTTGTGGTAAAGGTCATGAAATCCATAAATGGTAATCAACTCACCATGATGATGACGACATTCCATCAAAGAGTTGGCTAGTCCAAAAGCAAACGGTTTTGGTAAAGACATTTCAATTCCGTTGATAGTCGTAATGGTTTGCTCAAAATCATTGGGTATGCAACCACCCATGCTTAATCTTCGAGGGTTGTATGGTCATCAATTCACCATGGTTTATTCCTTTTGGAATCCAAGAATTGACTAGTCCCGAGCAAACGGCCACGGGTAAAGACATATCAAATCCGTTTCTATGGTTTCTGCTTTTGCCAATAAATCGATGGTTATCGGTGTACCATAGTTTTAACTCGAAACATTTGGCTACTCCGAGAGTGATGGCTATTGGTCAAGAGACATCAAATCCATTATTTTCAATGATTCACTCTCTCACGGTGTTAACACACCGGATGTGATGAGAATAGTATGAAACTAATTTGTTTTGATGTACATGTTGTCATTTATTCTTTGCAAAGATCTGGAGTTTCAACGTTTGTCATCATAGAGATGTAATTGTTTTGATTCTTTGTCGCCGATGTTCGAGTACAATCCTCACGCTCAAGCGTTAAAGTATTATCGAAACCGGAACTTAACCATGTCAAATTCCGGTTTAGGGAGGATTGTTGGGAATTCATGAAGTATGAATTATCTTGAAAATAACGTCAAGGAATCTCTCAAGTATATGGATTCATCAAGAAGGACTTCAAGTATATGGATTCTGTGAAGAAGGACTTCTTTGAAGTTATATTATAGTATAGTTGGTTTCTGCGGATATAGATATTCCAGTATATTTATTAGTTTGTTAGGACAATAACTGGGAGACAATCCCACGGTGTTGAGTCTCTTAGTGTGCAGGTTCAACAACGATACATGATATATATATATAATAACATGTATAGACACCACAGAGTTTGTCATTAAGTACACAATAGTTTTGAAGACTTAGAATCATAACAATAATTAATTAACCGAAAGATGCGTAAACATACCTCTTAGCAAATTGGTAGATCTTCTTCAATTCAAGAACCCTAATTAGGGTTTATGTAGTTTAACGAATCGACCTTACCGCTTTTCAATTCAAACCAATTGATGTAACAATAGTGTGTTACACCACGCTTTTGTACACACGCATTATTAGCGATTCGATGCGAATGCTAGTTCTTGATCACAATAGAATAACCAAACACCTTTGTTATGCTCAAGGTCACTCGTAAATCCCTTACAATGGGATTCACTCGTCGACCAAGAACAAGAGGGAAGAAAAGAAGAAGTTTGGCCTTCTATTGAAATCTAGTGTACCAAAGGATGAATACATGGGATGTATTTATAGCCTTATGGTAGATGTCAAGATTACTATGGTTTTCGATGGGATTCCATAGTTTTGCCAAAACAAGCCCAAAAGAGGGTTCCTAAACCGCCTCTTGGCTTGTTTACTTTTCTTCATATCCGTTGACATTTAACGACCGATAGTCACTTTCGATAAGTACTTATCGCTCGTTAAGTCGTTTATTGTGAATTTAATAATTAAACATAATATTTTATATTAATTATTTAAACATCGAGTCTCATACGTAAAGTGTGCAATCCCGTGGTCTCGAGTTCGAATCCGTCATACACATATTAAATATATCCATAAACCAACAGCCCCACTTGAGATATCTTAGTATGCGTAATGACATTGGTTAGCATCTAGCAACACGCCAATGACCCCGTAACAACTCGAGTATGGTTTCTGGAAAACCTTTTGATGATTCATCATCATACTTATCCTTTGTTTCTAATACCATGTTAATAAGAATATGGATCTCACTCATTTCTTAATTAACTATTCTGCTTCTCGCTTTATATGATTGATCAAGATTACCAATTCTTCCGAACATATTCCGAAGACCTTGGGCATGGCCATGCAAACATCTTGACAACCCTACGAGGGCCCAATAAGATTATACTTCAAAATAAATTTGAAGGAAACAAATCTCGCTTTGACTACGAGCGTAATTCATAAATTTCGCAACACTTCGAAAACAACCCTTATAACTACCGCCACGATAGCGTTAGATTGCTTCACGTAAATGCACTACATCCATGACATTTCTCCGGTATCTCAAGTCGAGGATAAATATTCATGATGTACTTAATGACTAAGATCCATAAAGTACCATCATGTGGTCGATAAGTCCTATACTCAATCCATTGAATATCATCTCGAATTAGTCATGCTACGCATCAATATACTTTCAAGTATATTCTAACTAATACTTCGATTTGTCTTAATTCAATATCATTCCCATGTTATTGATCGACAACGGACTATTTAGAATAACTTAAGTTATTCAAGGATTTAAACATGCAAATATAGGATAACATCATAATAAATGAATAATAAACGTAACAAAATACTTTATTTCATTTGAATAATAATGTTTACAATATCCTTTATCCAAATACTAAATAGATCAACGCATGATAATTCTTAGTTAATGAATTTTGCCTCAAGTCATGATAATCATACTTGTTGACAGAGCATAATTTCAACTAACTTTGATCTATAGGAATTTTGAGAATACTTATTTCAAGAATTCAATAAGTGAATTTCTTGTATATGTTTACACATATCTTGATATTGTCATATCATTCCATAAGGTGCGTGATAACCGAACCACCTTTTATGACAATCATCTTCCAAAACTTTAAAGTTTAAAAGTATTCTTTATTCTTTAATGTATAATGCAACTATGCTCTTAGTTGAGCATAACTAGTCAACATGGTCATCATCAAGGATACCATGACTAGAATTGAGTGTCATCTCAATTATACTAGCATCATTGTGTACAACAATATGCTCTTTAAACATCCGTAAACTTTGAATATTATTTGTTTGGTGCCATTCAAACTTCAAGTTTGTTGACTATGACAATTACATAACAATTGTTGTATAGAATGGGAGCAACTCCAGTGAGGAATGCAATTCTAAATCCAAACATAAATATTACAATGTTGTTAAATCATCTTGTAATCAAGCATGATACAACAACCTTATACACAATATGATGTTCATGATGAATCTTCAAGTTAGACTTTAAGATCTCATTCATATTCTATCTTGTCAAAGATATGTATTCATCATGTTCTATTAGACTCATTTATTTACCGCATATGTTTATAACAATAAACATATATTCAAGGTTGTATGTCTTATTTCCAAATCTTACAAACGAAGTTTCATTCCCAACTAAAACTTAATTTAGGTGGAATGTAGTTGCCCATACAACATATAAGATTTAAGAAAATAAAAATAATACTCCCACTAGCTTTCAGGAATACTTATGAGCAATCTTATTTTAACTATTAAATCAAACATGGATTTAATTTTAAACATAAGAATCATCTCCTAGATGCATGCATATATCCATTCATGGATTCTTGCAGTCTGTACATATTCAAAGATTATTTGAATTCATAAAAACTCCTTTGCATTACTTATCGTCCTCGCAAAAGTAATTCCAGAACAAAGAGTTTTGATATTCATTGTCAAAATTTCATATCAATGAAACTAAGTATGACAATTATAATCTTTATACTTCTATTTAATGTATCTAGGAAAGAATATTCAATCATAGTTAATTGCTTAAGTATGATTAATATTATTATCACTAGACATACATTAAATACGTGTACAATATTGTCCATATGATTTCTACACAAAGATTTAAACCACTAGGGTTTTCATCATTTGAAGAAACTCATCTTCATTAAGATAAACCAAGTATCTAAAGTTGATTATCTTTATGGACAACATCTCAACATTCATAGTATGATTGATTTACCACAATTCAACATTTGGTAAATTCATCATCATGATTAACAGCTTACCATGATCCATGTAACTCATAATCCTCAAAGATATTAAATATCCGAGATATCCTTACGGATCTATGAATGACAATTCCATCATATTAAGGTCTATCATTTACATGTTTAGCCTCATCATGATATTTGCTAGTGCATTTTAGAAGATTATGTATTTTGTAATTTAATCTTTCAAGATCTAAACAAAACTCCCACTTGCCTTTAAAAATTTAAAGATTACCTTTAAATAGTTTAGCAAGTAGAGCAACAATACATTGTTCTCTTTTGGGATATTACAAAAACATTGATAGTTCTCGACATTAGTTTGTTACAACCTACTCTACAAGTAGTTTAACAAATTCGAACTTCATTTATAAGACTTAATGTGATTCATCACATTCCATAAACAAATGGTGTCTTATCAATCTTCTAGGTTGGAGTCTTATTGAGTATATTCAATCTATACTCAATCTACTAACCTTGATAACATTTTGGAAGAAACTATAGTTATCTTGAATCAAACATGCCAATAGATTTTAATTCTTCTAACTGAACATACCATAAAACTATGGTATTTCCTTAGAATTAATATTGTAAGATAATCTAACAATATTTAAGATAACCATCTACTCTTTGGCTTACCTATTTACCAACAAAGTAAAACTTAATGGTACAATAGAATTACCAAGTCAATTGCATGCATTATAACACAAGTATTTTTGACCAAGTCAAAAGACATAACAGTTATAATCCCACTATACGTTATAAGTCATTGATCAACTCATTGACTCCATGCATATGTCTTAAAACATAGCAAGTTAACGTCTTACTTTATATTGTAAGTCTTGTATTAAAAGACTTCATGTTTGTGACTTTACAAAGAAATCATAAACATGTATAATTAAAGTAATTATGAACACCACCTCGGGTTTCAATTAATATTTCAAGTTAATATTTACTACATATATTTAAGTCATTCAACGAATACTTAAAATCAAAGTAGTATTAGATTACTTCATTTAATTATGTCATTCCATGAAATGTTCAATGTAAGAAACGCAAAATCATCCATGCTCGCTCACGACACGTGGATATTTTACCTTGGCTACAATCTAGTTCACGCTCACGTAACATAAATTGTAACTACAAGTGTTTCTTAAATATTGAATGACATAAATATTTAAAGTAGTCTTTGTTATCATCTTGACACATGTTCTTAATGGGCAATCATACACATTTAAATGTATAATTCCTATTAGAACGTTACTCTCTTACCTTCATGTCAAGAGAATCCATTTAAATCATATTTATATGTGTTGTACCTTGCACACAATAAAGATTTCTCCCACTTGTGCATGGAACAACATCATGTAGCAGATAAACAACACGATACACATTCGCTTATTTGATTAATATGATTTGTGTCATAGATATAACAAGTAGATGTAGGACTATATTGATTAGTAAGGAAACGCACATGACTATCCTTAAAACATAAGTGCCTACAATTGGAAAGTAATTATCTACATGATATTCAAGAGATAATTTGGATTACTACACAGAAATAAGGCTTGTAGCTCCCATCGAATTAGAAATCATTTCAACAACTTCTTATTCAAGAATGCAACACAAATGCTCCCACCGAATTTGACAACATTGTAAGTGTTTCATAACCAAGAAAACAACTTGCTTGCTTTTTACTTTCCTACACCTTTGAAGAACCATACGTAATCATTACTTAGGTACTAAAAGGTGTATTCTACTCTATGAATGATGGGTTATCCATCAATGTTATTAACTTGAAAAATTGGGTATGCAATTTCTTCCTTAACAGGCCTACCATCCCCATACCGGTATGTAGCACCTTTAAAGGTTAAAGCAAAACAACTAGATAAATTATGCTAGTTTGCCTTTTACCAATTTTCGCGGTAATTAGTCTAGCTTCTAATTTAGTAACTCATATACATGTTTTCCAGTTAACCAACATTCATGTTGTTACAAAAGGATTCATTCACCAAATGAGGGTAATGAAATCTTTATGGAAAATAAGATGTGCAATTCATTGCTATGAGTTATATTAGAATTTAGACAATTCAAATGTTCCTATTATACCTTCCTCATTCATGAAAAGGAATATGATTGAGTCTCATTCTTTTCCCATGGAAAAGAGACTTTGTTTATCTTTTCGGTAAATTATTCTCGATCAAACGTTTGTTTGAAAGCATAATTGATCAATTTACTAATAAAAGAGTAAACTACGTTCACGGTTAAATGTTGCATTTATACATTCAAAAGAATTACAAAATTCAATTTTAGTATTTTTGATAATTAACCTTTTCAAGAAAATTAAATACCCATGGTTCATAAACATATAACCATTTAATTTTCACTTGAAAACTAGGATCCAAATTGACATAGTTTCATCACATCAGTTGATCTGCTAGTAATGAAATTATTCAAAATGGTACGAGTCGAACCTCAATTGCCAATTTTCAAATTGCAACTCCTAGATTTATGGGATTTACATTTAGCCAATTTCAATTGCCATGTAAACATGTTTTATCCCCATCTTATGCCTTGAGTTGCCGCTCACTACAAAACTCAATTAAGTTGTCCAACTTAAGAAACCGCAAAATCATCCATGCTCGCTCACGCCACGTGGATATTTTACCCTTTGATTACGATCTAAATCACATTCTCACGCAAATAAAAGGTAATCTCGTGTGTTTTCGCTTCGTTGGATGGCATATAACTTAAATTAAGGGTAATAAATTTTGATGTCAAATCAAATATGTACAAAGATGTCATGCATTCATCTTCGTAGCATAGGTTTTATTAAAACATTTATATTCTTGTTTTAATGTTTAAGCTTTTCATCATCAAACTTTAATCGAGGTATTGGATAACCAATTAAAGAATTACCTTTAATTACCACTATATCCTACTGATGCATGAGTCATAAGACCCAAGTTATTCGGATAATTACCACAAAAGTGGCGCGAGAATTTAATGTAATTCACCCTTAAGATTTTATGCACATATAGGAATACTTGGTAGCTCCATTAAGACGCACAAACGAGCGGAGAATCGTAGGTCACAAGCATATTACATACCCTCATCTTTAAGGTCACAATTTAATGCGTACCAACCTTGTACCCATCACACGCTTTGTCATTAATGGGTGAGCCGTTCTAACTATTTTGTGCAAAAATCAATCAATTAAACGATTACGATTACTATGCTTAAAATACATGTTTCACCATTGTTTAGGTCGCTTTATTTTTCTTATAAAAATACCCTTGTTACACATAACAAACAAGCAAGTATTTAAAAATAAACAAATAAACAATGAATGCATAACATAATAATTAGTCATGCATATCAAATAGCCACATGCAAACCTTTTGATAAATCCTATTAATAATCAATTCTAGATTGTCAATATGTATATGTTTAATTAAGACTTTCACCCGCTTTCATCTATGTACAAGGTGAGCCACATGCATCGATTCATCGATTGCGTAAGTCAAAATTAAACATATACCACATAGCACATAATTGATTTAATAATAATGATTGAGGTCTTCCCAATTTTAGATCTATCATAATATTTAGTGTATATCACTTAACCAAGTAAAACATACAATAAAAAGGATCCATGATAAAACATGCATGTAATTATCATGGACATAAATTACACTTAACAATTAATGCAATTAAACAAGAGTTATTTAATACACATAAAATTGCATGCAACCTAGGGTTTCTAATCCAATTAAAACAAAAGTTTACAAAACCCTAATTAGGGCATCAAAAATGCCCTCCTAAAAAAATTAGGGTTTAGGTTTTGCAAACCCTAGATCTACACATACAATTAATAACACAATACGGTTTATTTTATTTTATGTGTTTCAAGTAATTAATTACTTGTTATACAAGGCTCGTGATGCCACTGTTGAGTTTAAGATATATGATATACAAATAAAACCATATAGACATCACATATTACACAGCGGATGACTTAGAATCATAACAATAATTAATTAACTGAAAGATGCATAACGTACCTCTTGCAATTGGTAGATCTCTTCAATTCAAGAACCCTAATTAGGGTTTATATGGTTTAACGAATTGACCCTTATCGTTTTTCAATTCAAACCAATTGATGTAACAATAGTGTGTTACACCACGTTTTTGTACACACGTACTATTAGCGATTCGATGCGAATGCTAGTTCTTGATCACAATAGAATAACCAAACACCTTTGTTATGCTCAAGGTCACTCGTAAATCCTTTACAATGGGGATTCACTCGTCGACCAAGAACAAGAGGGAAGAAAAGAAGAAGTTTGGCCCTCTATTGAAATCTAGTGTACCAAAAGATGAATACAAGGGAATGTATTTATAGCCTTATGGTAGATGTCAAGTTTCGGCAAAAAACAAGCCCAAAAGAGGGTTCCTAAAACTGTCTCTTGGCTTGTTTACTTTTCTTCATATCCCGTTGACATTTAACGACCGATAGTCACTTTCGATAAGCTCGTTAAGTCGTTTATTGTGAATTTAATAATTAAACATAATATTTTATATTAATTATTTAAACATCGAGTCTCATACGTAAAGTGTGCAATCCCGTGGTCTCGAGTTCGAATCCGGTCATACACATATAAAATATATCTATAAACCAACAGTTTTGATAATATTTAAAATAAAATATAGATCGAAGGCTTGAATCTTACGTTAGCTAATTTACCGCAACCGACATTCCTTCCAAATCTTATAAATAAACACGTATACCATATTTACAAACACTTTCACATTCATTCTTCATAACCCATACTCAATTCGTCGATTTCTTTAGCTTTTTCTCTATCATGGATTTGTTGGACAGTGATTGTCTTGATCCAACGTTATTCGCCGGAAACCCTTACATTGGCAACATCGAAACGCATGATGGAAGCATGTCCACGACCATGGACATGGAGCTCAAGGATTGGATCGCGGAAGAAATCCAGTCTAATGCCGAAAACACCTTCTCCACCACAGACACGGACTGGGACATGGAAGTCGAACCACCTAACAATGAAAACACCTATCCAAATACCTACAACGATCGAATCATACATGTGTTATCCACTTTCTCAAATCGAAAAAACCATCTAGAGGCTGGAAACAAGATCATCTTGCCACCATCCGTTCTTGATAAACTTGCTTACCGTAGGGACATTGTTTACCCTTTGAATTTTTGCATCATGAAACCCGACACTGACCTTCATTCCCATTGCGGTGTTATAGAGTTTACGGCTGATGAAGGGGTTGTTTACATACCTAAGTGGATGATGGAAATCATGAAACTACAAGAAGGTGAACTAGTGAACATCGAGAACACGAGTCTTCTTCAAGGAACTTACATTAAGTTACAACCGCATGCTACTAAGTTCACCATGCTTTCAGATCATAAATCGTTGCTAGAGAAAGCTTTCAGGATTTTGCTTGTGTAACAACTGGTGATACTATTGTGATTAATCACGAGGCTAGAAGTATTTGATTGATATTGTGGAAACTAAGCCATCACATGCAATATCGTTGTTTGATACAGATTGTGAGGTCGATTTTGCAACACCTTTGGATGACAAAGAACTTGAGAAGAAAACAATGATTTTTACAAAAGATGGTGAATCAGTTGATCAGTTCATGAAGAAACTGATGATGAAAGAATCAAATGTAGCAAACAAGCAGCAAACTGAGTTCACGCCATTTATGGGGCAGGCAAGGAGGGTCAATGGACAAATTGTAGCAGCGGCTAAGGAGGTGAAGGAGCACGACCAATCCAAGGTTCAACTGAAGAAAGAACCTGAAGTATTCAAAGCGTTTACAGGGAAGAGTTTTCGGTTAATGTGATAAAAAAGTTGATTATGTGAACTAATAAGTTTTGCTCTTCTTTCTTGGTTATATAGTTTAGGACGATTCATGGTTTTGAATTCGAATTGAACTTTGATGCATTGCACAAGTTATATTTGAATGTCTGTTTGAGTAAGTTTTACTTGTGACAACACCCTTTCTTTAGTAATTTCAATTTTTAGTCTTAGTGTCTTGCATATGACAATCTAAGTAAACATGCATACCCATAAAATATTTACTGGCATGTATAGTAGTACACAAATTAAGATAAGTAAATTTGTCAGCCATGAAACAAAATATACACAAATCGTGTAATCGAAACGGTGAAACTCATGAGCTTTACCATTCTTCGAAGCTAACACTTTTACATATCTTTTGAAGAATAATGCATTTGAAGAGCACATAAAAGTAGATTCAAAGCATGAAGAGTGAAAACACACACATAGAACTCTAATAATATTGGGTTTTTAACGAGAGCCAGCACAAACAAAACCTATATTATTGTATAACATATACATTTGTTAAAAAGTACTCTTAATGCTAAACTTTGTGGCCCGTTTGGTTTTGGTGAGTTCAAACCCGATCTATGCCTTTTGGGGCACGTCCGGGTAAGACCTCTTATCTCTCACATCTCTCTCACAATCTTCCCCGCTCCGGCTGTGAACCGACACCGGTAAAAAAACCGACCGACCAAAATTTGCCTGATCCGGAACCAAAGCATCTATAGTGCTTTTGTGAGACGCCGCACTGTAGATCTATAGGAAATTGATATTATAATGGGTGTACGCGTCTCTTGAAGCTTCCACACATCACTATCATTTTCCTCTCAGTAAAAAAACACACACTCCTCTCTCTAAAAACATACGCACTCAGCGATCATCAGTTAATCAATAATCAGAGTGGTGTTGAGTGTTGACGGTTTAAAGAAAAGAGAAAATGGCAAAACCCCCGTTAATCAAACATCAAAATCATCTTTGGTATCTTGAATTAAAGGTAACTTTTTCTACCTAAATCTATTTTGTATATTTTAAAGACTAAACCAAGTATATAATTTTGTTAACCGTAATTTTTTTTTTCTTTCATATTTAAGGCCTTTTTCTAATAGTATGTTTTAAGTGGTGTCATTTGTTGATGGGTTTTTTTTTCTATGGTTTTTTGTGTTTGTTGTAGCTGTGTATTAAGTGGTGACTAAAACAATGTATTAAGCACCTAACCTTATAATTTGTGGTTGGTGTTCAATATCTAGATCATTCAACCATAAACCCACTTAAATGATGTATTTTTGGTTGTTTACATGTCTGGCCTATTTGCTGATGTTTACACAATTCCTATATGAGGAAACAATATTATCAATTCTCATATATGGAAACAGGTTTGTGGCCGTTTTGGATTGGTTATTGGAACTGCTTAGCGGATAATCTAAGAGGTCGTATCTTGGCGGGGCAGCACCACGAGAATAATGATATTTAGTCACATTGACACTTTTGAAAACGCATTATGCGCATGCTTATTATGCGCTCTGCTGATGCTTGCGGCGTGTTGTTTGCAGCCATGGCGGGTTAAATACTATTTTATTTGGTTTCGCACACGCAAATCTGATAAGCTTCAAATAAAGAAGGTATTTTCATAAGTAATTGAATTGGTTTATGGTTTATGTGGTTTCTAAAAGGGTTTTTATTTCATTAAATGGTTGCAACCATATTTGTGTGGTTGTTAGCTTTCAATTGGAGGAAGGTTAACTCTCCTTAAGTCGGTCTTACGATCGATGCCTATATATCACATGTCTATTTTTAGAGTTCCTATGAGTGTGCTTCACAGGTTGGAGTCTATTCGCAACCATTTTTTTAATGGCCATGATCTTAATAGTAAGAAAACTTCTTGGGTAAAATGGAAAAATGTTTTGGGTTCTAAAGAGAAAAGGGGTCTTGGTGTTTCAAGTTTATACGCATTTGTTACGCCCCGTGTCCGATAACACAAAAACTTTGACTTTTACGCGGAAAATACGTGTCCTGAAACTGACCTGTTGTTACTCTTTTGACCACGGACAAAAATCTATAAACTTCTGGACCTTCAAACTATTTTTAAATGAACTAGACTCAATTACCTTCGAAACGCCGGGTGGCGGGACCCGTGACGACTTACCGTTTTAAAGATATGATTTTTCGAAAACTAACTTTGACTAGTTCTCCAAATTAGTTCTCCAACTAGTTCTCCAAATTAGTTCTCCAACTAGTTCTCCAAACTAGTTCTCCAACTAGTTCTCCAAATTAGTTCTCCAACTAGTTCTCCAAATTATTTTAACCACTTTATAAACACTTAACATATACATTGTTTTTCCAAACATTCTTGACCCGTTTGACCTAAACTGGGTTAAATTAGACCTTGTCCCAAACACCCCTTTTTCTGCATAACATTTTTATGTACTTTTGACCCATTTTTCGGAAAACGACTTCTATAACATGACATAACGCCAAAACTTCCAGAAATCATTAAAACATTATAAACATCAAATATATGCATAAACTTGGTCATAATGACCCGCGGGAAAAGTGCTTTACAAAGTGACGGGTATTATGCCAAAATACCCGTTTTGACCCGTTTGCATACACTATTTAAACATAACCCTTTAACATGCTTTAGGACCTATAAAATGAGTGTTAAACCATTTCAAAGACTTGACATTACAAATATTTAACCCATTTAAAACTCCCGGGGAACAACTTTGACTTTGAGCTCGGTATTCTACCTAAGCTCCTATTTGCATACAAACCTTTTAACATACACTCTTCTAATCCTTAAGCCTTTTCCAATCGCTTTGCCTTCTTCACAATTGAACCTACAAAATGGTTAAACAACTAAATCATAAGCTTTCGCTTAGTAAGTAAAGCGGTATAATCTATCATGATATATCATTCAAGTATCATACACAACATAACTATCCGGTCTTCAGATTACGAACCACTAACGATACGTTAGGCCTCTTAACGTCAATTACTCGTTACTAGCCCACCCCGAGCTAGTCTATCTTTCTCGCTAGTTAGGCCAAACACTTACACATAACACTTACATACAATAAGCTTAACAATTATAAGCACATAACACATAACACATGAAATCCACATAATGCTAGCTTATAACCGGTTTACTTACCTTATCTCCAAGCTAAGCTATCATCATCATCCTTCACCATCTTCCTTACTTTCCATAGCTAACATCTTAACCACATAATTATACCATGCACTTAGTACATAATCGAATGTCTATAACAATATTACATAAACAACCTCTAATCATCATATAATCATATTTTGATTATATGATGATTCAACCCATAAATTACTCAACTTTAACCCATAATAAGGTCATCCCATCATTACTATAACTCTTTAATTATTTACATGATCATATAATGATCACATCCCAAAATTACCAATTACCTTCAATTCAGTGAAAGGGTCTTCACCCAATAGCACTATAACACTTCAATTTGATCTTAAAACCATAATTACCCAAAACCCCCAATTTGGGTACAAGAACCCTAACTCTCAAATTTACAATTAAACACAATTAAGGATTACTCACCTTGCAATGATCCTCTCTATGACTTCACATTAGGGTAAACACCCTTAATTCATCACCAATTGGCCTACAAGACCAACCCATATTTTTCCTCCATTTCTCTTATTCGACACACACACTTACACATTTTATTTCTGGAAAATGAAATAAGTTGATAGAGTTATCCAGAAATATGTAGAGGTAAAATTTGCCCAAATGACATAAATGGTCCCTCAAGTCCCATTGCTTTCATTTTGGCCACATTAAACTTTATAACACTTTATAACTTAACAACTTAGGCCCCTCTATTTTCCATAACTATTAGACAATATTTGTTGACTATTAGTTTGACTACAATATAACATTCATTGACTAACCAATCAAATAAGGCCTTTGGTCCATTTTCATCTATGGTGGGGCCTATTTGTATCCGGGATACGGGTCTAACAATTCTACCCCCTTATTTAGATTTCGTCCCCGAAATCTCTCGTCTATTACTAACCATGACTTGGTCATTTCTTAACCCCATTCTTAGTACTAAGCACACTTTCATTCAAACATTTCATTGCAATGATCTAAGTGATCCTGCAACACAAATTAACACATTCCAAAAATTCTAAATTCGCTCCACTTCTTGTTGATTTATCTAAGAGCATACTGCTCTTACTAAGGTTATTATGTCAAACGAGACACATTTATTATAACGAAAATATCATTTGACCACTTTATCACTATTACACCACATTCTTACTTGCTTTACTCTAACTTTTAATCAAGGATTATATGTCACTTGAGAAAATTTGCGCCAATTTGACTTTATATAAGTAAAATATAAACTAATAAAACTTAAGATTCTCATCTTTACCGTAATCATCTCAATACCCTTTTAACATTTTTTCTAACACCTTACTTTCTTTACTTCATTTTAAGGATTTCCGCTAAGTATTATAAGTCACTTAGGAAATCTTAGGTCGCATTTGACTTTCACAAGTCAACGTTGACTAATACCTTCACATTCTATTATGGTCATTCCATTATTTCATTAACATTTTTATTAAAGGGCCTTGTTTTCTTTACTTCTTTCTATAATTTCCCGTCAAGGACTACAAGTCTCATAGGAAATTTCAATACTTTTACTTTATAAAGTCAAGCTTTATCTTATATTTTTACATTTACACATAAGGGTGCACTACAAAAATCAGGCTTTATAAGACGCCCAGTAGTGTCCTATCAGGTTACTTTATAGGACCTTTTGCATAATAGGACCAATGATATAAGTGTCACATATAAAGGCGTTGTATAAAGTGAAAAAATTATTAGGACACTTACAAGCATCTTAATAAGTGCCAACATTATGAAACAAAAAAAATAGTCCCGTAAAGCGTTTTATACGACACAATTTGTGTTTTAATAGACAAGTTAATAGGATGCTTTAAAGTGTTCTAAGATATGATAGCCTTATATTACATATTGAGACGCATTCATGCGTTCTAAAAAATGTTTTTTTAGAACGAAATTATATCACATATTAAAACGCATTCATGCGTCCTAAAAAATGTTTTTTAGGACGAAATTGTGTGATGCATTAACTCTTATTTGATGGAAAGAAAAAGGTCCTAATACATAAGTGCCTGTTGAGACCAAATTAGTGTCTTGACATACATACATTATAAGATGCTTTCTATTTTTACAAAATCTTATTTTCAATACTTTCATGAACACTTGTAGGTCTTAAGAACAAAATTGAAGGGTATATAAAACACAACAAATGAGAACCATATATAACAGGTAAAATAACTAAAAAGTTTCATTTAAATAAGCAAAGTTTTGAGTTGATAAGGGTTAACATCATCCAAATAGTCTTCCAACTTTTATTACAAGGAAACTGAACAATGAGAACTAAATTCGAAGTAGATAATCTTGAGTCATTATGGATCATCTTGAGGTACCACCTACAATAATTCAACACGCAAACATAAGATATCAATACCTATTTAGTTTTTAGCAGCTATAAATTTATATTCACTAAAGTAAAAATCCTCACAACTACAAACACATAAAACAAATCGCCCACAACAATTCACTAAATAATTAGCCCGTCTTGTTGCAGCCTTAACCTATTAAAATACAAGCAAACTACTTTATTACGGAGTATAACCCATTAAAATACCTCTTCTTGTTGCAGCCCCAACCCATCACTCATTGAATCCTAATGGTATAATATGTCACAAGTTTAATAAGTTGGCATACCAAAACAAAAGGGAAAGGCCATGCGACAGTTGCACCAATAACATCACTAATTGTGACAAATAATCCATATCGCCTCACCAAGTGTTCATCTCTTTTGATAGGCACTTGAACAATGACCTCGCACCAGTTTGGTCCTATCTCTTCACCCCCAACAATCTCATTTGGATCTAAGCTCTTGATCGTTCCTTTTGCTACAATCTTGCTAGAGTTAAAAATACTTTTGAGGTAAACTTCACTCAGACCTATAATATGTATCGTTAATAGATGTCATCACGTAATTAGTAAGGGTACATATATCGCTTAAGATAGACACATACCCATAAAGGTAGAGGTTCATTAACTACATTTACACCGAAAGAACCATTTTCACTCGACCTTGCCTTTGAGAATCTCTCGCTTTTAAATGAGCGAGTTCATCGCTAAAGTCGGTCACATCTAGACTTATACATGAGCTTATCTCTATGGCGTGCGAGTGACTTGGTACCACACCCAAACATCGAAGCACGGACACCTAACCCATACAAGTCTCTTGGTCCATTGTTATCCTTACCCATAACTTTTGAATATACATCTTGTGGTCCATGTTCATCAGTTGCACCCTCCGGAAGTTGAGAACTCAATTCATCCATTTGTTCCTGTATTAAAGAGAATAAATATGTTAACCGTCCTTAAAACTACTACACTTGCAACATCAAACAAACAAACATGAGTCATGGTACATATTAGTTATCTTTCAAACATGTGAGTATTAGGAAGAAAGTGCTTACAATTGCATTTGAAGTTTCAACACTTTTTGCAATTCCATCGGTAGAGAAGTAAGCACGAAACAATTCCCTTCGTGTTGGTTCACGTCCTAAAGATTCCTGTTTCATAAAAAAGAAAATAAAAAAATAAAATAAAAAAATCTCAGTACATATTAAGATTTAAGACTAAAACTTGTACAACTATATATGATTATTACCTTAACTTCTTCACGCTTTATAGCATAACTTTTTTTACCCGTGACTTGAACCATCTTTTTCTTTCCCTGTTTGCCTTATTTTTTTCACTCACTCTCTGTAGTAAAAAGACACAATCTGAATATCGTCTAAACATTACAGTCATAGAGTTAAGATATGCAGAGTAGCAATTATATGCAGGCCATAATGCAAGCTTAAGTACAAATTTTGTATGTATAGTGACAAATACATATACATCAGTAGTTCTAGTAAGCATAAAATGATTTACGACCATGTAATTATTGGCTGCAGCCTGCACTCATGTCTTTCTATCAATAGGTAGCTAGTCATTTTTAGAAAACATGTACAAATGGTTTTCATAAGAAAGTTCTGCTAGCATCAGTATAAAAAGTTGAGTTAACTTTTTTTTCAATTTTTTAAACATTATTTAAATTGGATGTCAATATAAAAACTTGAACATTAGTTAAGCATATGATATGATGAAAGAATGATACCTTCCAGTAAAGCGTTGTCTAAGCTACTGATGCATATGCAAAGGCAATACAACAAAATTTGAAGATTGTAGTATCCTGTGTTTTCTGTAGTAAGCTTGTTATTGAAAAATTGTGAAGCAATATTGAAAGAAGTAGTTTAATTTAAAAAATATCAATTTTTTTTGTCACTATAGCTTATCGGGTTTATCATGTCAACCCTATAATGAACTAACTAAGACCCTAACCCGACCCAATTAGGCTACCGGGTTTATCGGGTTGACCCGATA
Organism: Chrysanthemum lavandulifolium; assembly: GCA_022545495.1. Classification (NCBI taxonomy): domain Eukaryota; kingdom Viridiplantae; phylum Streptophyta; class Magnoliopsida; order Asterales; family Asteraceae; genus Chrysanthemum; species Chrysanthemum lavandulifolium. Next base: position 49,990,657 of record CM040239.1, on the reverse strand, counting down.
AACCCGATAAGCTAAGTTGGACCCGAATCAACCCGACCCTCAAGTTCGGGTCGGGTCGGTCGACCTATTTGACACTCCTAGTGGCAACAAAATATTCATTTCTTCAAGTCTACAATAAAAATATTTTAAAGTTACATGGCATATATAGGTATTGTTTTTAACAATTTGTAGAAGATAATTAAATATTCTTGCAATATCCATTGCATTTTAGTTAAAGTGAAGCATAAGCTTCCTGGTTAAGTTAAAAAGTAAATTTCATATGTCAACATACCTTTGAGTTTTCTTTATTCCAAGTTTTAACAAGTTTCTTCCATTGAACCGGACGGACTCGTTTTGGCCCGGAATTAATTTGTAAATGATAAGGCAATGACGGATCATAATAGTCTTTCTTCACTCTCGCCCTCCAATTCCTAACCAAAACCTTTGTCATTTTATGGACTTGAAAGGTAAATAAAGATGTACTTTTTTTTTCATTTATGCATTTCATCAAACAGTTGATGTGCATAAAAAAAGCACATAGAACACTAAAGTCCTATACTATCAACAATGATCCATTGATCCATGAACAAAACTTGATTAATGTAAGCTTTAATCTATGTTATCATCACAGCCGCATCAATGAACTTATTTAATAGATCGGTTCAACAAACTCACAGGAAATTCAATCAATTTGATCTATAAGAGGCTCAAATAAAAATCCAACCTACTTATTAAAAAAAATGTATAATAAAGCTAATACCATCAAGCACGAAATGATGCAATTAAAAGTAGGGAGAATGAAAATGAAAACTTACTGGTTGATTGAGTGGACTGATTAGGGGTTGAGTGAACCGGGGTTTCACTGTAATTGTGTGGATGATAGAAGAAGAAGAAGAAGCGGATATGATATAAATTGTGAGAAGGGAAAATCAAGGGTTTTGCTTTAGGCTTCACAAAGAGCGGGATGTACATTAAAATAAAATAAATTAGGGGGAAAGAGGGGAGGGAAAGTGTGAAAATATTTTTTTCATCAAAAGAATTTATGTTTTATGAACACTTAATTTATGTAAAGGCAATGATATATTGATTAAATTTTTAATAATCGAAATTCTATATCATTAGTTTAAGATTTATAATGAGTAATACAATATAAATTATAATTTATATCGGAAGTTTTCTTTATTAGATTTGGGATGTAATCAAGTTAATTATAATACAAAATTTCACATAATGTGTGTTTTGTTAACGTGTTACGGTGCCTGACATTTTGATCAACTAGTCCACGCAAAATTAAGTTTAGATCGTCACATAAACTCAAATCATATATAGATTTTATATTTGAAAACGTTCGTGTAGACGCTATATGTTTGTATTACCCAAACGTAGTACGAACTTGTCAAGCTTGAATTAACTATATAATTGAAATATCAAAACGTCAACTGACTATGAAACTCAATCATCAAAAGTTTAACTGAGTTCAACCGAGCTTTTACTTTCATGATTTTAGTTAAGTTCAATGAGTCAAATGACACTTTCAACCTAATTGGTTCGAAAAGTGGTGCAGGTTTTAAAATATTGTATAATACTAATAACACAACGTTAGTATAAATAGTCTTAGAATGAATGTTGGCCTAGATAGAGGAATAAAAACTATGTAATACTTATGAGTGTTCTAATATACGATAATAACATATATGGAAAATTCCGAAACAAGACCGGTCATCAACGTGCATATCACTTTCTACCCTTTTTTTTAAAAGTCCAAAATAGACTAGGGCGTCTGGGCAACTTGTACAACCCAACCATAAGTCGCCAAAGGTCCAATTAGTGGTCTATTTTCGAAATTTAGTAAAATTAAAATGCCTAATATACCCCTCTGTTCCAAACCTTATAAGGTTTGGACAGAAGGGTATTTTAGTCAATAGACAAGATTTTCCGAAAACAAGAGTCGCCTCGATCAAATTTGGACTTTTAGAAACAAAAGAGTAGAAAATGATAATAAGACTAAAATATCAAGTGTCATGTCAAGTTTCTTTCATATTAAGACCTAATTAAATTAGTGTCTCATAAAACTTATTTAATAGGACATGTATACTAAGTGTCCTATTAACATTCTTCATTATACGACCAAACCATATAAGTGTCTTATAAAATCAAATATAATAGGACGCATGTACATGTGTCATATTAGAGTATATATAATATGACCTCTATGGCATAAAGTCCTATAAAACTTCGATAATATGACCTAAATAGCAAGTGTCGTATTATGTTATATCATAATGAGACTCAAATGAGTAAGTGTCTTTTAAAACTCATCTAATAAGACCAATACATGAAATGTCCTATTATGTTCTATAATAATAGGACTCATAAACTAGCTCGTCATATTAGATGTGTTTTTAGGACGCTGCTTAAAAAGGTGTCGCAGGAAAAGGTCCTAAAAGGCCCCTTTTTTTTTGTAGTGGTGCCAATGAAGATTAGCATCCGTTACTATCATTACTCACCTTTTGTACCACTCTTCAAGGCACATTATAACATCATTATAAATTCTTAATCTTTCCAAGTCATACTTAAGACACTTAAATGATTGGTTTCACTTAATGTCTCAATTTAAAAATCGCATTCTAATTCTATTCCACTTATCTTAGTTCTTAAGAATTTTAGCTAATACTACGCCCTCATTTTCTACTTTTATTATTTACTCATGCCATGTCGGGAATACATAAGCCCACTCATTTACGCTTCCTCATTTACATGGAAAGGCGTCCCATTCGATGTAAATCAAGAAATGTAAACTTATGGTTCAGCGATTCACAATTTTTTTAATTAAATAAAAAGGCGTCCCAATCCATTTAATTAAGGAGATTATAAATCGTCCTACTTATACACTTTCGACATAACACTCGTACTCATTACTCGTTTTTACTTTACTTTCTTTCTATTCGTTCTTATTACACTTTACATTACTTTTTTTTTAACCTTTTAGACTTGGATCCATACCTTTATCACTTTCACTTTGGGGATATTTTTATATGCCAAAGGTATAGGCAACCCCTTGCCGGTGAAGGCAATACATTCCATCCCAAAGGATATCGTTATTAACATCATTACATTGGTCATCCTGAAGGATACCACCATTAACATCATTAAGTTGGTCATCCCGAAGGATACTATCATTAACATCGTTAGCTTGGTCATCCCAAAGGATACCATCATTAACTTGGTCATCCCGAAGGATACCATCATTAATATCATTAGCTCGGCCATCCCGAAGGATACCATCATTAACATCATTAGCTCGGCCATCCCAAAGGATGCCATCATTAGCCATCATTAACTCATTGGTTACATGATAGCCATCTTTAACCTTTCACATTTAACATTGGATCCAAGCCATTAATATTTTAACGCATACATTATTCCATTCACGCTATTTAGCTAAAGCAAGCATCATAGAGTATATGAAACATGCTTATCATACTTACACATGTACTATGTGTCTACATTTCTCATTACAACTTACATTCTTTAACGTGCGTTAACCATTTCCACATCTTTACTCTTACCTCTTTTAGTTTATTCAATTCTTTTCTACATCTAACCTTACATAGGTTAGTTCGATAATACCCTCTTTAACTTACATTTATCCTTTATATACACTCTATACATAAAAACACGATTTCTGCGTGTTTATTTAGGCAACATATCCTTACATTCTTAATTCATCTCTTTTAGTTTTTAGCACTTAGCTATAGCACTTTCATCTCATCATTACTTGTCATCATTTTTCTTATCCCATTCTATACTTCTTGTATTAATAGACACTTAACAATTAATGTGTCAATTCTCATCTTACTTTCGCATATTATACTTTAGCGCACTTATCATCACTACATTCCACACTTTAAGCATCAAATACTTTGACTCACTATTAACCCATCTTTAATACCATTTACCATTTCTATTGTTATTCCATTACCACCACCCTTAAAACACGCTCTTAGAATCACAAAGCGATTACCGGCACTAACCAAGGTGCACGGTGATTCAAATTACTTAAACATTTCAAGTCCTCCACGGACTTATATCACATATACATTAACATTATAAAACACATTCATTATTCTCTACTTAGGTTCATATAACCTATCTCATAGTTCGCTTCAAAACTTAAACGTTCACCTTCCCGCATTAATACTCTTACATTCAACGCATTTAATAGTGGTTTAAGTCTAGGAAACCTAAAGTGGAAACCTAATTCACTTAAACCAAAGCTCTGATACCAAGTTGTTACACCCCGTGTCCGATAACACAAAAACTTTGACTTTTACGCTGAAAATACGTGTCCTGAAACTGACCTGTTGTTACTCTTTTGACCACGGACAAAAATCTATAGACTTCTGGACCTTCAAACTATTTTTAAATGAAACTAGACTCAATTACCTTCGAAACGCTGGGTGGCGGGACCCGTGACGACTTACCTTTTTAAAGATATGATTTTTCGAAAACTGACTTTGACTAGTTCTCCAAATTAGTTCTCCAACTAGTTCTCCAACTAGTTCTCCACTAGTTCTCCAAATTATTTTAACCACTTTATAAACACTTAACATACACATTGTTTTTCCAAACATTCTTGACCCGTTTGACCCAAAATGGGTTAAATTAGACCTTGTCCCAAACACCCCTTTTTCTGCATAACCTTTTTATGTACTTTTGACTCATTTTTCGGAAAACGACTTCTATAACATGACATAACGCCAAAACTTCCAGAAATCATTAAAATATTATAAACATCAAATATATGCATAAACTTGGTCATAATGACCCGCGGGAAAAGTGCTTTACAAAGTGACGGGTATTATGCCAAAATACCCGTTTTGACCCGTTTGCATACACCATTTAAACATAACCCTTTAACATGCTTTAGGACCTATAAAATGAGTGTTAAACCATTTCAAAGACTTGACATTACAAATATTTAACCCATTTAAAACTCCCGGGGAACAACTTTGACTTTGAGCTCGGTATTCTACCTAAGCTCCTATTTGCATGCAAACCTTCTAACATACACTCTTCTAATCCTTAAGCCTTTTCCAATCGCTTTGCCTTCTTCACAATTGAACCTACAAAACGGTTAAACAACTAAATCATAAGCTTTCGCTTAGTAAGTAAAGCGGGTATAATCTATCATGATATATCATTCAAGTATCATACACAACATAATTATCCAGTCTTCGCATTACGAACGACTAACACATACGTTAGGCCTCTTAACGTCAATTACTCGTTACTAGCCCACTCCCGAGCTAGTCTATCTTTCTCGCTAGTTAGGCCAAACACTTACACATAACACTTACACATACAATAAGCTTAACAATTATAAGCACATAACACATAACACATGAAATCCACATAATGCTAGCTTATAACCGGTTTACTTACCTTATCTCCAAGCTAAGCTATCATCATCATCCTTCACCATCTTCCTTACTTTCCATAGCTAACATCTTAACCACATAATTATAACATGCACTTAGTACATATTCGAATGTCTATAACAATATTACATAAACAACCTCTAATCATAATATAATCATATTTTGATTATATGATGATTCAACCCATAAATTACTCAACTTTAACCCATAATAAGGTCATCCCATCATTACTATAACTCTTTAATTATTTACATGATCATAAAATGATCACATCCCAAAATTACCCATTACCTTCAATTCAGTTAAAGGGTCTTCACCCAATAGCACTATAACACTTCAATTTGAACTTAAAACCATAATTACCCAAAACCCCCAATTTGGGTACAAGAACCCTAACTCTCAAATTTACAATTAAACACAATTAAGGATTACTCACCTTGCAATGATCTTTTCTATGACTTCACATTAGGGTAAACACCCTTAATTCATCACCAATTGGCCTACAAGACCAACCCATATTTTTCCCTCCATTTCTCTTATTCGACACACACACTTATACATTTTATTTCTGTAAAATGAAATAAGTTGATAGAGTTATCCAGAAATATGTAGAGGTCAACTTTGCCCAAATGACATAAATGGTCCCTCAAGTCCCATTGCTTTCATTTTGGCCACATTAAACTTTATAACACTTTATAACTTAATAACTTAGGCCCCTCTATTTTCCATAACTATTAGACAACATTTGTTGACTATTAGTTTGACTACAATATAACATTCATTAACAAACCAATCACATAAGGCCTTTGGTCCATTTTCATCTATGGTGGGGCCTATTTGTATCCGGGATACGGGTCTAACAACATTGAATAGAGGTCTTATGTTCAAATGGGTGTGGAGATTCTTTACTCAAAATACATCTTTATGGGCAAGGGTTATTAAGGCGATTCATGGAGAAGATGGGAAAATAGGAAGGCAAGTGAAATCTGGTTTTCCGTCATATTGGATGGATATTGTGCATGAGCTTAATGTTTTGAAGATACAAGGTATTAACTTACTCAACTGTATGAAAATTAAGTTGGGTAATAGGGATAAAACTGCTTTCTGGGAGGATGTTTTGATTTTAAGTATCGTTCTTAAAGACCTTTACCCTCGTATGTATGCTTTAGATACATGTAAGGCGGTAAAGATATGATTGGTATGAAGTTGGCTCAATCCAGTTTGGACTTTTCGTTTCATCGAAGTCCTAGGGGTGGTGTCGACAGGAGCAATATGAAGCATTATCGATTCAGGTTCATGACGTTACTTTCGTTCCTTTGTCAGATTGATGGAAGTGGTCTTTGGAGAGTTTGGGAGATTTTTCAGTTGCTTCTCTTAGAAAGATGATAGATGATAAAAGGCTTCCGGATGTCACAACCAAGACAAGGTGGATAAAATATGTTCTTATTAAGGTGAATGTTCATGCGTGGAAAGTTAAGATCGATTCGCTACCAACGCGTCTTAACATCTCTCGTAGAGGTATGGATATAGATTCTATCACGTGTTCTATTTGTGATAGTGGAGTGGAGTCTTCGAGCCATTTATTTTTCCCTTGTCGTATGGTTAGAGATATTATCCGTAAGATAACTTGTTGGTGGGGTGTTTTCTATATAGAGGTCGAATCATATGAAGATTGGTTAAATTGGCTTGTGAATCGTCATCTAGCTTCTAAGCACAAGCAGGTTCTTGAAGGAGTTTTCTACGTAATGTCGTGGCATGTTTGGTCTTATCGTAATAACAATATTTTTGATGCGTAATCTCCACCAAAGGCGTTGATTTTTGAAGATGTAGTTTCTCGGTCTTTTTATTGGTGTCGTAATAGATGTAAAGCTTCATTTAGTTGGAACGATTGGCTTAAAAGTCCATACCTTGTATCGTCGTAATTTCTAGCTTTTTGCTAGTAGTTTTTTAATATAATAGCTGTTAAAAACTAAGTAATAACTAGAAACACAACGTATTTAAGACCGCGTACATTTCAACGAATTTAGTATTTTCACTAAAATTAACATTACAAAGCAAAATTATATGAGGGTCCCATGGCACGTGAGACCCCTAGTTCCGTCCCCGATTGTGAAAGTTTGAGAGTCCTAATAACATGTCTCAAGTTGCAGACTCGTTGGAGACACCCGCTCTACCCATGTAACCACAATTGTGAAGAGTGGTGATTTATGAGGCTCTATGAATCTTGCAAGATGGTATTTATGTTAAGCCCGAGGTTTACTGGTCATCAAAGGTGGTTCAAATGAGGTTCGGTCGTAACAAAAAACAAATTATTGAAACTTATTAGGTGATCATTGCAATAGAATAAGCTTTGGGGGTCAAATGTGAATTTACCATAAACATGTTCATGACAAAGATATAAATCGGTTGACCAACAATGTATTACGTTCCAAAAGATAAAATAATTCAAATTACAATCCTATTGATTCCTTAAAGGGATAATGTTGTTTTGATTCGTAGTTCAATTTATATTATAAATAATATTATAGATCGAGCAATACGGTGCCGTTTTTGGCCGTTTAAACAAATGTCACGGAATAAAAATTGCTAAGGGTGTTCATCGGTTTGGTTATTGGGTTGTTCGGTTAAACTTTTATGGTTATAACCGAAAACCGAACCGAACCGAATTCAAATTGATTAAACCAAACCGAATAACCGAAAACCGAACCCCATAACCAAAAACGAACCGAATAACCCGATTTACATAATTTTAACTATTTATTCATTAATTTACATAGATTTTAACCAAAAAAAAAGAAAATCAAGCTTAATAAATGTTATATTTATAGTATGAAACAGCTTTTATATCTTTTTATAAAAATATATATATTTATTTGAATTTGGTTTTTGGTTAGATAGTTAAAACTATAATCAAACCAAAACCGAATATTTAATTCGGTTCGGTTCGATTTTGACAAATTCGGTTTAGTTACAAGTTTGGTTCGGTTTCGATTTTTGATTTATTCGGTATTACCCGACCCATGAACACCCTTAAAATTGACGACTGTGGCCCAAAAAATGTAGTCCACAAGGTCGAAACAGTTAAAAGATTTAAACATTTACAAACCACCTTGAACTATACTGACATCATGCGAACTCACCTTAAATATTTACTATTTACCACTTTTTATATAACAAAATTTGTCAAATATCTAACAAGCACCTAGCGTTTTCTTGAGTAAAAACATATCGCAGAAAAGGTCTTTCGATGACAAACAAAAATAGCCCAATAGTAATATACTTTTTGACGTGCTCACAATTTTACACAAAAAGGTGAAGTTTATTAAAACTATCTTAAAATTAGTTTAAACCACATGAGCCAAAGACAATGTAAAAAAACAAGTATTCGTAAGCATTCGTAATGTTTAGCGATTTCTTTACTAAAAGAGACAACAAAACGAGCCAAATAGTGTTATACTTTTAACTAACATGCAAAAAAACCCCTGACAATGCGCTGGTGCAAACCATATAATATACCAAAGCTCAAAACATAAAAAAAAAATCGTCATGACTTTTCACAACAACACGTATAAAAGCAGTGCGTATGCCCTCAAGAAGAACGCAGCGGACGCAATTCCACTCATTTATAACTATAATTATAGGCGTGGAATACTACGTCACTTTGCAACGAATAAAAATGCGGCTCGAATAACATAATGGAAATAACCGCCCAAAAGAATAGCCCAACAATGAGCCCAAAACATTGGCCCAAGATGAGCGGGTAATGTTTTGCGAAATTTACCTGAACTTTTGTTATTTACGATTTTATATATAACAAGTTTTATTTATCAAATATGTAACAGATATCTAACGATTTGTTTAAAAATTATACCGACAAGAAGGCTTCCGGATAATGAACAAAAGACCTCGATATTGATATACTTTTGCCATACGACGATTTAGTAAAAATGTCGACGGTTAATATATATTTTATTTTTTAAACTATTCAAATGCACCCTTAGCTTAACTTACTAAATACCTTTAAATACTGATCTTAGAATTTGTTTAAACTACAAATAGCAAACGACGATAATTCTAGAAAATTTTAAATTATAAATATTTAACAAAGATCTAACGATTTTGTAACAAAAATTTGGCTACAAATAAAACTAGGTCAATATTTATATACTTTTGACATGCTATATATTTTGACTAACAAGCAAACTAACAGTGCAATTTTCTCTTTATTATAAAACGAAGGGTAAACCCGCGTTCTTCATGGGTTGTTGTGTTAAGACTTCTATTGTTGCGCTTTTTGTTTGTCGACACGGTTGTGATGTTTTTGAAAAGGATGAAATTTAGCATGTATTTTGGTTTGTCGATAAGGCTGTTTCAAGTTTGGCAAAGAAACAATTGTAACATGATTTTAAGGTGCAATATATAGCAATCCAACCTATACCAAAAATAATCATTACACGTAAACGCAAAGTTAATTAACAAATGGGCATTCGCTCTCTTTAGAGCTTTAAAAAAACCAATTAACCATTACACAAAAAGTCAATAACTGATCTATTCAATCTAGTAAGATATACTCGTATAAAGTTAATACATATTGAGTTATTCATTATGTGATGTATTTAATCAACTCGGTTTATGTGCTATAATCAACTCTTTCTCTACTTTCACCACTGCAGTTTCTTCCTCCCCCACCAATTTCACCACTACATTATGTGATGTATTTAATCAACTCAGTTTGCAGGCTATAATCAACTCTTCCTCTACTTTCACCTCTGCAGTTTCTTCCTCCCCCACCACTTTCACCGCTACACTTTGACCACTGCAGTTTCGCGTGCCAATGATTCATTTCACCACTGCAGTTTCGTAAGCCGGTGAAATAAGCTAATCCAAACACCCATTTAATCATTTTCCTTAATCTATCCCAATATTTAGCAATCAAATGAATAAAAACTAACAAATAATTTGACACCTTTAAACGCAACAATTAAATCTTAATATTAAAAACATTAACATCAAAATATATATAAATAAAAATAACCTTGCATCTTTCATCTCTAGTTTTGGGAGGAGACCCTTCAAGAGCAGTTTTCAAAGCTTCAACCGACTCATACCTATTAAATCAAATCAAGTAAGAAACCGGTATAATTATTCTCAGGTTTTTTATTGAAAACTGAAAATGGGTATACTTATTGAGTAAACCTTTCATCTTACGTGTTTGGGTAAAACCTCGAACACTCTTAACACACATCCAAACACCCTCGTACTAAGAACATCTAATCTGCTATTTTCAAAGGGAGTAAGGGTTGTCGCTAAGGTTGGAAAATCACTTTCTAAAGGCACACCCATACAAATTTCATGCTGCGATCACATAGTAATAAGTAAAGCTATACTGCACTGCAACTTTATTGCCCCCTGAACCGCACCCTCTAAACCACACCCCTTGAACCTCACAATAGACAATCTTATCAGTTGGTAACACACCGCATATCCAAGTTAAAAACCATCGAAATGAGAAATGCAAAGAAGTTGACCTTTTCGACCTACAAAATCATGTAAAGTAAGTATCCACATCAAATTCATCACTATCCAAAAAATTTGTTTAAAACTCACCATGCTAACAATATGGATACTTACTAATTCAGAAAATCAAATCCTTCCACTTTAACCATTAATCTTCTTCTTCCTCCTCCTCTTTCATAATCGCAGTTTAACAATAGCTAAATTCAAGTACATTGTTACATTTTCACCTAAATTAGTAAAAATAGCAAAAGTCCCATTTCATAAAAACAAAACCCATGTTAAACCTAACCTAGTTGACCAAGGCCATTTAATTCTTTGATACGGCTATGCAAAAGATGGCCATTCGTTATGAACAGTAGCATACATTCAACTAAAAAGGAAATTAAAGGGGTGCTTAGCTCGCCTTCATTCGATATACACCTCCGCTTTGCACCATAACTCGTATGATTCCTGACAAAAGGCAGTCTACAAACAGCATTTCCACGTGACGTAAAAGTCTGTTCGTGCAAGCTGTTAGTAGTGCCTATTATAAAAAAATCAAAAACCATATTTAAAGAATAACTATAAATTAATAAACCATTATATGCAATGAAAAACTACTTGTCGAATGAACAACATGTACTTGGTACAACGTTTGATACGCGTACAGTCGAAAGATGGGTATGCCCAATACCTGTCCCAAAAAAAATTATTAAAAAATAGGAAAAAAATTATATGAACCACCGGATGCAATATAAATCATCAAACGCAACAATTACTATAAGTTTGTACCGTTTGTATTCAGACACTTACTCTCTGGGCAAACGTTATCTTGATTGGACAAACCGTGTGGCAGATGTCTACCCGGTTGACCTTCACGCACAACAGCTATAAAAAAGAAAAGAAAAACAACATGCGACATTCAATATAATTTGTAATACATACTTGCTTCTAAAGCAAATGCCACCTTCACCTGCCAATGCATCACGAACGTCGTCCCGTACACCTATATGCGATAAACATCTTCGCTTAACAACCAACTCACCTCCTTAGCGAATCATCGAAACCCAATTTCAAGGTAGTTGTGTTGCTGCCTGCTCCCATCTAAATGTCCAGCATGCCATAAATGGTTACACCTTTTATGAAATAAACAAAAAGGGTAAAAAAAAATCACTGAATACACAGAACTAAAAGTTTGAAGTATTATGATCCTAATTACTATAATTATGTAAAGTTTGAACTATACCTGGAACCATGAAATGTAAGGAACAACTCTAAATAACTTTGTATAAACACTCCCCTCAAATACATCATATCCAACCCAACATCACCTTGAAAAAGTTTGCAACTATTAAATTCTAAAAACAACTTGTAATCGAGGACTTTTTGGTTTGAAAATATAGTAATCTATTTTTGAAAATTGTCTTTGTATACAAAAGAAAAAAAAAAGCCAACTATGAATCTCAAAAGCTTTCATATATAACTAAAGAGAAATAAGTACTATATATTGGTAATGTTGGTAAATGCAATGGTTAATAACTACCTTGGGCTAACTTGGTGCATATGACAACAAAGACAAAGCTAGCACACACTTGTTAATAACAACCTTGGGGTAACCTGGTGCATATGAAAACAAAGACAAAGTGAGCACCTTCTTTTTACAAATGGAGTAACAGATGGCGCACATCAAATTGCACTTGCAAACGACCTATACACATTGATTATAGGAATTTACTACTTTTACTTTTTAGGCTACACTTGGAAAACTTTTTATAAAAGTTAAGTCACTTACTCACTTATGAGCTTCTATATGATAATTATATTGTTCTTCAATACTTATTGCCAACAGTTGTTACTTTGTATATCAATAACACTTTAAAATACCTGCATACACATACATACTTATGAGCTTCAATTGAAGATTTTCACCATTTCAATTTCCTTAGAATGTATCTAAAACCACGAAATCAAGTTCGTCACAAAAAGTCATCAAAATAGCAAATCCAAACATTCCCTTATCATCAACTTACCTGAAAAAAAAGTTGTTAGCCCAATCAATTGCCCGACTACTCACCCCCACTACATCCACAAAACCCTCACCTTCACCTCATTAAACGGCATAGACATGAAGTAAACCCACTAAAGATGACAACTTTCCAGCCTAAAACCACAAAAAGATATAAAACATAAACGTCAAGAATAATAAAAGTGTTGCACCCAATTGTAGAATTATTAATTCAAGAAACACCTAACAAAAAATTTAATCAAAACTACTAAAGATGATAAAAATTCCACCATAAAACGACAATCAAGAAAATCCACCTAAAATCACTAAATTTGTAACTTTCCAACATAAGATTATATAAATCTAACACATCAAGAAAACCACCGGAATCCTACCTACAACGTCTTGAATCAGTGAACTTACTCACCACATATGGGGTGTACCGGCCTTCTTGACCCCACCGGAATCCTACCTACAACGTCGTTGCCAACGAAAAAATACGACGGAATTTGTTCGATGTGTCGGAGTGTGTGTGTGTTTTTTTGAGTATTTTGTTGGGAAGAAGATTCAAGAAGAAAATTGGAAGGGGTGGGTTTATTAGAGATGAGAGAAGCTTCAAGAGAGGAAGCAAACCGACATACTGTTAATGCTACAGTGGATATGAATAGAAAGAATGTGTGGTTCTCGTTAAGTAGTACAAAGATTAGCTGGGTTAAATGTGGTAAATGACGTTTTCGAGTGTATTACGGGATAATTACACGATAACGGGGATGAACAGGAAAACTCCCAACACGTTTCAACCAATCACAAAGTGGCACTCAGTCCACTAACCTACTGTTGGGCCTGTTCATGTACTTTATCATTAGTAATGGACCAATAAGGGTGAGATTTATCACAAAACGGACCCCTTAAGAATTTGGGCTTTGCCCCGTTCAAAAATGTCTAATAGTAAATATATATAATATCAAGACTTTAAAAGTACGTAGTACTAAGTTTTGGTAATATTTAAAATAAATTATAGAAACCTTGAATCTTACGTTAGCTAATTTACCGCAACCGACTTACCTTCCAAATCCTATAAATAAACACGCATGCCTTAGTTACAAACACTTTTACGTTCATTCTTTATAACCCATACTCAATTCGTCGATTTCTTTAGCTTTATCTCTATCATGGATTTGTTCGACAGTGATTGTCTTGATCCAACGTTATTCGCCGGAACCCCTTACATTGGCGACATAAAAGGGCATGAAACACACGATGTGTCCACGACCATGGACACGGAGCTCACGGATTGGATCGCGGAGGAAATCCAATCTAATGCCGAAAACACCTTCTCCACCACGGACACGGACTGGGACATGGAAGTCGAACCGCCTAACAACGAAAACACCTATCCAAAAACCTACAACGATCGATCACGACCAATCATACATGTGTTATCCACTTTCTCAAATCGAAAAAACCATCTAGAGGCTGGAAACAAGGTCATATTGCCGACATCCGTTCTTGATGAACTTGTTTACCGTAGGGACGTTGTTTACCCTTTGAATTTTTGCATCATGAAACCCGACACTGATATTCATTCCCATTGCAGTGTTATAGAGTTTACGGCTGATGAAGGGGTTGTTTACATACCTAAGTGGATGATGGAAAGCATGAAACTACGAGAAGGTGAATTAGTGAACATCGAGAACACGAGTCTTCTTCAAGGAACTTACATTAAGTTACAACCACATGCTACTAAGTTCACCATGCTTTCAGATCATAAATCGTTGCTAGAGAAAGCTTTCAGGGATTTTGCTTGTGTAACAACGGGTGATACTATTGTGATTAATCACGAGGGCGAGAAGTATTTGATTGATATTGTGGAAACTAAGCCATCACGTGCAATATCGTTGTTTGATACAGATTGTGAGGTCGATTTTGCAACACCTTTGGATTACAAAGAACCTGAGAAGAAAACAATGATTTTTACAAAAGATGGTGAATCAGTTGATCAGTTCATGAAGAAGCTGATGATGAAAGAATCAAATGTAGCAAACAAGCAACAAACTGAATTTTCGCCATTTATGGGGCAGGCAAGGCGGGTCAATGGACAAGTTGTAGCAGCGGCTACGGAGGTGAAGGAGCACGACCGATCCAAGGTTCAACTGAAGAAAGAACCTGAAGTATTCAAAGCGTTTACAGGGAAGAGTTTTCGGTTAATGTGATAAAAAAGTTGATTATGTGAACTAATGAGTTTTGCTGTTCTTTCTTGGTTATCTAGTTTAGGACGATTCTTGGTTTTGAATTCGAATTGAACTTTGATGCATTGCACAATTTGTATTTGAATGTCTGTTTGAGTAAGTTTTACTTGCGACAACACCCTGATCTTTAGTAATTTCAGTTTTTAATTAGTGTATTGCATATGACAATCTAAGTAAACATGCATACCCATAAACTATGTACTGGCATGTGTAGTAGTACACAATTTAAGATAGTCTATGCTTCTTATAATTGTGTTAAAGTTAAACATCTGAAATTTAATAATTTGTCAGCCATGAAACAAAATATACACAAATCTTGTAATCGAAACGACGAAACTCATGAGCTTTACCATTCCTCGAAGCTAGCACTTTTACATATCTTTTGAAGAATAATGCATTTGAAGAGCACATAAATGTAGATCATTCAAAGCATGAAGAGTGAAAACACACGCACCGAACTCTAATATTGGGTTTTAAACGAAAGCCA
Organism: Chrysanthemum lavandulifolium; assembly: GCA_022545495.1. Lineage (NCBI taxonomy): Eukaryota > Viridiplantae > Streptophyta > Magnoliopsida > Asterales > Asteraceae > Chrysanthemum > Chrysanthemum lavandulifolium. The sequence goes on along the minus strand of CM040239.1, from coordinate 49,975,000 downwards.
GCACAAATAAAATTAAACCTATATTATTTCGAACACAAAACACGATTTTTATTTTTATTTTTTGAAATGCAAAATATTTCAGAACCAAACCAAAAAAAACAAGAGTCCAAGCTCATAGCCTATAAGGCTGTTATAAGATACACACAACAAGCCAGAATACAAAAGCGAAAATAAAAACCAACTCGAAATTAAGAGCAAAACCAAACACTGTGAACTGCCAAACTCGAACCAAAACACAATATAATGCATATAATAATTAACCCACCCTTGAAATCGTGATTTCTGATCGAGTACTCATAATCAAAACTTCAAAAACAAATTTCAAACATAAAAACGATTCTGTAATATCAAACTTTTATTCAGTAGAAAAATGTCTAAAACCAACAGGAAACTCTCTCAATCTATCTATGGTATCAATAAACTGCTACATTATTCAACCCAAAACTGAAATTAACCCTGTCATGCCCCCAACTTCCTCCTTAAAATATCATCAGAATGAGGGGGAAAATAAAATTGCAACAACAAACAAAAGTATTACTCATAATAATGAATAAAAAATTATTCTAAAAAATATTAATTCCCGCGAAAATTTCCCTCTTTAGCAACACTACCATTATTGTTGCTAAACGTATTGTCGTTCACAGGCGTATTAGAATTATCACCACCAGCGCCACCACCAATAATAGAAGAAATCGCTACAGCTAAAGCAGCAGTGAAGCTAGGATTAGTAGTGAGTGCATTCACGGTATCAGCTAAAGCTGCACGTGACGCTAATGTATCTTGCGACAATTGTAACCCTGAGAATTTAGACTGGTTATATAGACCCTGCCCAATTATTTGGGGCAGCAGGGCAGGGTTTTGACCACTCGGTAAGGAGTTGGGAGATTGAGTGAGGTCTAATGTGACAGTTGGAAATGGTGCTGAGGCTGAGATTGTGGCCATGTTTGAGGAGCATGGGAGGAGTGTTCTTGCTAAAAAGTTGGAGTTTATGATGCCGTCCGCGCTTGGCATTGAGCCAGAGAGTAGCATCCGTGCAGCGGAGGAGGTGGTGGAGGACATTGCCATGGCGGCTGGTGGTAATGGGTGGTTGTGGTTGCCTTCGTAGGTGGTGATTAGTATTGTTCTATCTTCAGCGCATCTTTGTACCTGATCAAACGGAATGTTCAGAATTAGATAATCAACCATAGCAGAATGAGGGATAGGAAATAGATTTTGAATGTACTTCATAAAGTATCGAAAAGTTATAATTAAATAGGAAGTTGTTCGAGTATTTAACTAACTTTGAAAACATAACAAATTGATATATAAGATGTAGAAATATGATATTCTTATAGAAATAGGAGAGTCGGCTTTGAATGAAAAATAAAAGATATAAACTCCTATTTTTGCAGAAGACGTTGCTTCAAATATTTGAAGCTATCTGATTTGCTTCAAGTCACTGTGATCATTCTAAAAGACACATATAAACACCCCTGCAGTTATTGCTGCTAAAAAGTTGTTCTCTCTACATATGTAACATGTTGTGGTATATTGTTGGATTGCAAAACGTTTAAAGTTATGACCACGTTTTTATCTTTACTATCAAAATCTGTTTTAAGTTTCAAAAATTGTGTTACAAGAGTTGAGAAACTTACTTGCTTCCTAACAGGACAATTAGCAGCCATGGTGCACCGGTAATATGCTCGAGGACATGGGTTTCCTTTCGCCATCTTTTGCCCATATTTTCTCCATTGACACCCATCTGTGATCTATCAAAAACACATCAAATAACAATAAAGAAGCAGTTTATTCCACGCAATCTTATGTTATGATAAAGTCCGTATTCATTCATGGTATATACAACAATCATTAGTTGATCTTTTTAAGTTTTTAGCTAGGAACCTTGAGCTGTATTTCATGACCTAGATGAGTTTCCTAGTCTTCCAAAGAATTAGAAACAGTCAAAACCTTATGAGCAAAAACTCATTTATTAACTTTGGTAAATGCTCTAAATTCCGAAAATTTTTGTTACATACTTTTCTAAGTAATGTATATTGGAAGTAAGAACTATATACGTACCATTGGAGCTTCCGATCTAGCTCGAACAGAAACCCTAGCTTTTCGAATAGTTGCTTCAGTGGCTTGATCGATACTACCATTACCATCATTTTTGACTTCCAGTCTTGGAACCTTATTAGCAATAACCTGTTCTAGGATCTCTTCTCTATGATCTTTACCATCACTGCTTTTCCCATCAGATGACGACCGAGAATTCTCATCTTCCAATGATGCTAAACCAAGGTTCATAAATGACCTTGGCATATATGTGATGACCTCTGATCCTCCTTCTCCACCTTCATTGCTAACTTTATTATCTTTGATAGGATTTTCTTCTCGTTTTTGTAGCTTCATCGTCATAAGGTGCAACTCTTGTTTTAATTGTTCATTCTCGATGCTCTTCCTTTCTAGTTCAACTTGCAGCTACAAAGAGATAAGAAATGTCTTGAGTCACATTGAGTATTATTAAATCATATAAGAATATATTATTATGAATAATCATGTAATACCTTTTTCACATTAGTTCGATTATCATCAGAATTCAGAGACATTTCATCATATTGAATCAGTTGATCATTGATTGTGTTTCGAGAGAGAAGATGCAAGCCAGTCTGTATATTACAAATCCAATTCGATTAGAAAAACCAATGTCGAAATGAAGATAAGTGTTCCTCAGGTTTTGTGCCTCTTGTTGCATGTACAGAAATATCAGATTCATTATAGTTTATTTTGTATGAGCATTGCATCAAAATCTAACATGATGATAATATACAACTTACTTTCTTTCATTGTTTGGTGCAATTGTTTTTAATGCTACTAGTCATCGTCAAAAAAATCCAGTTCGATCAGAAAATTTTAAATTTATTCGATAATATACATATATTTTCAACTACTGGTTGAATAAGTAAAATCATCTTGGATCAACCACGAAAATACTTTTGAGAAGCATGTAGGATTTTTTACACGATGGTAATCATCAAAAACTTTCTGCATTGCCACATTTAAGGTACCGATAGATCAATGACAAGTACAAGATTCAAGATCGATATACTTTGAAGTACGACACATTTTTTTGAACAACCGAATACAATCAACAAAAGTATGCTAGGGACTCAACTGCATCTAGAGTCAAAGCATGTAGAGTTTTTCTAACGATACCTCTTATGGATTTATACTTTACTAAAAGTGCATCAAATTTTGTATGACGTATAAATTAAACACAAACTTACAGAAATAATGTTGTTCTTGTGTAATTTTTTACATAATTGCATGAAATTAAACATATAGATTCCAGAGATCCTCTAATGCTAAGATAAACATGCATGATGGATCATGTTGTCTCACAAGTAGAGCTTACAAGGCAACCCAATCTTGCTTCAAATAAGGGATCAATAGTTTTTTTGTGAGATAATATGATCTGATCATATAGATCTTAACTCAAAATGGATCTCAAGTCATAAGTTTCAACAAAAGATTCATGCATAGCAGTATACACATAATGTCGTATACTATGACAAAAAGTAAAGATCTAGCTAGCACTTACGTTAATATTATCATGACGATGATCCGAGTTCTCATCCGTAGATTGATCATCCACGTCGATAACATCATCACGCTTCTTATCAGAGAAAAAATCCATCTCGCTAATAGGCTTATGATCACCCGCGGCACAAAAGATGTTCACTGGAAACTGGATAGTGGTAGGTTGTAATTGTTGTTGTTCAAACGTTGTTTGAGAGGTAGATACGGTGTTTGCGCCGCCGCCGGCGTCCATATCCGATGATTAAAGATCAAAATATGGTCTCAAGATTGTGTTAAGAATTTAACAAAAAAGGTGGTGTATCATGAGATCTATGTTATTCAAAAATGAGTCCACTTGGTAGATGTTTATATACTTGTATGAAGATGCATATTTATAATTTTATAAAATATGTAGAAAACTATATAGAGTAAGACCCGGCACTAAATGTGGATATAGTTATGACTTGCGACTGAATTGAACAATTTTGGTTTTATAAGTGAGTGTGTGTGAGTAAAAGTGTGTTTAATTTTTCTTTATAGTTTCTAGATTTCTTTAAGAGAAAGTGACGAGATTTGGTTTGTGTATTTGAATTTGATTTAGACTTTTTGAGTTTTAGACATTGACAAATTCTATATAATGGCAACCTATTATAAAATATGGTATAATTTTGTTAGTATGTGTTTAGTTTTCTTCATAATTTCTTAAATTTCTTTGTGAGAAAGTGATGGGATTTGATTTTTAAATTGAATTTCGTTTAGACCTATTAGAATTTTAGACATTGACGAATTCTATAGAACAAAAACTTGGTATAATTTTGTTATTATCTATGCTGTTTTATTTACTAATAATTTTACTAAAAAAGATTAGCTTTATAAGTAGTACAATTAGGGATGAGCATGGGTCCAGAACTAGTTGGAATTGAAATCGGAATCGGTGGATCCGAGAACCGAATTTTGTGGAAAGTAGGAACCGAAAATCGAACAGAATATAGTTTTTGGTTCCGATTCCGGATCCGGTTCTAGTTTTGGATCCGGTTCCAGTTCTGATTCTTTGAGTCTGCCCAGATAGGAACCGTTTTTCTGAAGAAAAAGAAAATAACCTCATGCCCTAATGAATTAAGCCATTAAAAACACAAACACATTAATTTTTTTAAGCACTTGCAACCATTTAGGTTTAAACAAATAATAATTAACAACTAAAGCATAAACTCAAATAAACAATCATTCTATAGTTTCACTTGTTTACATTTTTAACCGAACAATAATGCATAAAAATCCGGAAAACAAAATGACTTAAAACTTTGTTCAACAAAATAACTAAGACCGTTTATAGTTCAACGGTTTGTTTCTACAATTGTTCTTCCATATCCTTGGCATTCTCATCGTCTTTAATAAGATCTTCAACATCATCCCAATTAATTTACATTCTTGACTTTCTCACCCAATCTTGAGTGCAAAACGATGAGACTCATATACGTTTGAGGTTGTTTCTTTCATCACAAGCATGATCTCGGCATAGAACCACAAAAGATAATTTAGGAAATATACGGTGACTTAGTTAGATAGCTAAATCCTCAAATGAGACATCTTAAGATAATGATGAACATGTTATAAGCTAGTACATCGAATGCAAATAAAAATAAAATATAAAACTTACTTCCTTTGTTTTGATAATGATGATAGTTGTTTATGTGAGTTTTGAATGTTGAATGATCTTGGAATGTTATTAGGTTTAGATTAATTATTGATTTGTGGATATTTCAATGAATTAAAGATTAAGGTTTAGTGTTTGGCTTGATTTTTCTAAAAGTAGGCTAGCAGGGTTTTTTTTATGACATTGATACGTAGGATTTGAGACTTTGAGTATGAGAAGTAAAAAAAATACAAGTTTTTATATATTATTGGGTATTCGGTTTCGGAACCGAGAACCAGTGAAACCGAACCGACCTAAGAACTGAAAAATATCAAACTCAAGATAACTGGAACCTTCAGTTCTAGTTCCAGTTCGGTTTTTCTTGGTTCCGATCCGGTTCTCGGTCCAATACGTTTCTTTGATTCTTTTGCTAATCCCTAAGTACAATCACTATTTAAATGTTATAAACATTCAGAGCATGCACTTGAATCCAATGTAGATTTAAAACTAGAGAAAGGTATTACAGATTATCACGACACTATTTTTGAGGTTTATTTATTTTTATTTTTTTGAAAGATGATTTTTTAATTAAAATTGCAATGCTAACCGTCCACAAAACAGATCACCTACAACAAACAACGATAGAAAAGGAAAAAAAGTCCAAGAAGGCTCCAACAGACCTGCCAAACAACCAATGGAACTGATCGAGATTCACTTTTTTTTACCAACTTATGAGCATTATTTGTACGCTCTCGCTTAATATGTGTAGCCAATCTAAGTTAATCTCGCGAGAGTGATAAACCAACCTCCATGGCCTCTCATCCGGACGATTAATCTAAGACACCGCATTTATAGAATCACTTTCAATAGTTATATTAACGGACCTCAACTCCTCATTCTCTTTGATCATGATACATGATTTTTAATGGCCATCATCTCAATAACATTCGAATCCAAAACACCCACTAATATTGAAAAAATAGCCAAAACAACCCCCTCGGAAGTTCGTAACAAACCATGCTAAACCCGACTTACCCATAATTGACCCATCAACGTTAAATTTTAAAGCTCCAAGAGCTAGAGTACACCAGCTAAGAAAGTTTACATACTTCTTATGAGGATGACTCATTGAAATCGAGAATATGTCTACATAGAAATCCAGTAGTGAAGACGAGCATGATGGAAAGAAAGCTTTAATCCAACATATTGTCTTGAATTTCACAAGGTCTAAAATATGAGAGAGTGACCTTATTAGAAAAGACATATTTATTTCTAGCCTCCTAAATATGCCATAAGACTAAGAAAAATGACATTCCCTATACTTCTTTAAACTTCGAAAAAATAGCCATGGCCATCTACCAAACTAACAAGTCAACCAAAGTCCGGGAAATTGGCCACTTAAAATCTCATCCATTTCCATCGACCACCAAATAAAAAAAGAGGTCTTACAATGAACAAGCACATGATTTATAGACTCCGTATTATAGTTACATAGCAGCAACTACGATGACATTCAGAGATGGATTCAAAATTGAAGTGTAAATCTCGAGTTAGGAGTTTACCGAGTAGAATTTGCCAACAAAGAATACGACCTTAGGCGGAGCTTTGAACTTCCATATCATGACGATATGATAATTACTATTGTAAGTCATATATTTTTAGGTATAATAAGTTATAAGATTTACTTTTTGATAGTTTACTTGATAATTTCATCACTGGTTTTATTGTGCAATTTCGTTTATACTAAATTGAAAAAAAAAAGAAAGTCAATTCTATATATGCTATCAAAAGTCATGTTTTGATTGTTTACTTGATAATTTCATCATAGGAAATGGTTGTCAGGATCCCGATCCTGATCTTAGGATCTTACGATTTTACGATACTGCAAAGCAAAAACGATCCGGATCCTACATAGGATCTTTGCAAGCTTAAGATCTTATAGGATCCCGATCTTGACCATACGATCTTACGATCTAATCTGATCCGATCTTACTTTTTTCGGATTACAAACTAAAAAACTACAAATTTATGAGTTGTTTGTTTGTAGAATTCAAAAAACAACATATTAATCTTTTTAAACATTTTATAATCATAATTTAAGACAACATTTATATGAAACATTCATAGTATTTTAGGGTTATAATGTATTAGAATTTGTAGATTTGTATAAAATTACATAAAGTATTAAGAAATAACATTAGAGTAGGATCTTAAGATCCCGATCCGATCTTCGATCACGATCTTGCAAAACGAAACGATCCCGGTAGGATCCCGATCTTGACAACCTTAGGAACTATCCCAACTTAAACATCAACTAGGAACAAAATCTTAATATATAGAGTTATGATCAAATAAGAAAATTACTTAAAATAAGAAGGAATAAGAAGAACTATAACCGTAAATCCGCGATGCACCGACCTAAATTAGATGCATCTCTATAATCTTAGATGCATTATAACGCACTATAGTGTGTTTTCTAGCTTTAATCGATACATATCGTATATTAGATGCATTTCATGATTTCTCTTGTTTTTGTTCCTCGCGTGCGAAATCATGAAAATCAATTTGCACCATCTATACATCAAATTAACTTTCGAAACTCAAGATGTTGCATCTACATGAATAGAAATGCATCTAATGCAAGTCGTTGCATCTCAAATGCGTGGTTTTGGTCACTTCTACAACTTCTTATTTTAATTTACTTTTCACCGAATCCTACTCTATATAGACTAGCGGTACCATGCGATCGTGTGGGTACCATATAATTAAAATTTTAGCGAGCAATGTTTTCTAGCTATATACATTTTGTGGCAATAACTTTATAAATAGCGAGATTTTTAAGTAAAAAAACAAAATATTTCATACAAAAATAGTAGAGTGTGCATGCAAAACTGTAAAAATATAAAAACAGTACAGGGCAATATTGTGAATATACGAGGTCAAAATTGTTGAGAGTAAAAAACTACATATTTAATCATCAGCCAACCGCAACTGAACCCTTTTTTCTCACCTACAATAGCAAATTGTATACAAAGTCTCATCTGTTGTTCGTCTCATCTGTTGTTCGTCTCATCTGTGCGCAAAGAAAACTCTCATTCATTTCCAATTCCTCTCATCTGTTGTTCGTCTCCCTCTACTATCATCGATCTACCGTCACGATCAAGTGAACAAACCCAGATTTATGAGCCCAAAAATAATTTGTGATCCAAACTCGATTCAACCAAAAATAATCACAACTTTGGCCCGAATTTGTTTTCTTAACTCATACACAACCCAACACAATAATAACAAAAACTCAGCCCACTTGGAAAAATTATAACCAAAAATCCAACATACTCGGCCCTTTATTTCTCTAATCATAATCGAACCATCAACCTATTACTAAAGCTAATGATAAAATACAATACTACCCTAAACCCTAAAAAACATATAGCAGCCACCACTTCCTTTGGTTTCTCTCTTAAATTGATGCACACAAAATCTATACCTTCAGTTGATCCTTAGCCACGAAATTTGTACACCAAGAAACTCACACAATGAAGTGAACTTTATCTTTGTTGATTCGGACGGTAGGGTTTTGATGGGTTTGAGTTCTTCTTGTGTGTCCGTCCTTACACAAATCACAAATTTAGATTATTTCTTTGTGGGTTTCGACTTCAGAGATCTTTGATAAAAGGTCTCGGGTAAGCTTTTTGTTTTTAGTTGGGATATTTCATAGATTAATGATGGGTTCTTGGGGATCTTTAAAGATCTTATCTTGAAAATAACCAAACCCGAGATCTTATTGTTCTTTCTATTTCGTTTGAGTTTCTGAGAAAAATGAGGCTGTGAGAAACATGATCACTATACATATTTTGATGTTTTACAAAGTATTGTGTTTGTTATAACAAGATGAGGGTTCAAATCTGGATTTGTGAAAACAGTACCGATCTTCTGTGTTTTATAGTCTCTGGTTTGTATATACATTTAAATATTTAGTCAAGAATTTTAGTTCCTGTATACATTTTTAAATGGATGTAAGTTTTTTGCACGAATATTTTCTCAACATGTATTCAAGTTTATTATTTACATTTTTTTTTCTTTTTTGACATCAATGATTGAAGTATTAAATAGTGATTTTGTATGAGCAGTGAGATTTGTGGAAGCAAAAGTTTTGGGCTGCTACTTGTGTGTACGTCATGATTAGAGACATGTACTCTTGTGTGAAGGGGTGTTTTAAGTTGTGTATTAATTGTAGTTTTGATTTGTATTTTTATTTGTTCTTTAACTATTGTAACTAATGCTTTGTAACTTGTATATTTGCTTAAAATTCTATATATGGAAATCTTAAAACATTTAATATGAGGGAAGTTCATCCCTCTATTATAAGATAGTTAGATTAGATATATATCACATATAAAGAGAAAAATGTTTAAGTTATAGTCTTGCTTAAAACTCTTAAAATGATAAAAATCAAATTACTATAATTGTGCTAACTACTATTCCACCAAATTAAATCACTAATCTCCTCTAAACTTGGCAATTTCAATAAAATATGAATGTATAACAACAAAGTAGCAACACTTTTAGTTTTAATATTTAATGTATCAACTTATTGGATACAAGTTATTATTTCATTAAATTAAAGGGATAATGATCTGTAAAGGTGTTTAAACTGTTACCATTTGTAAATATGGTATCTATTTTTTTCTTCAAATGCGGTTATTATCTTTTAAATTCAGTCTTCTTGAGGTAGTGATGACCATTTTACCCTATTAGGGTAAATTACATAAACCGTTCATGTGATTGGCAATTATGCATCAACCGTCCTTCAATTTTAAAGTTCCATCAATCGTCTTTATCTTTGCAAAAATAACACCAATAGTCCTTTTTATATCTTGTCGTCTATTTTTATCGTTAAGCTCGTCCACGTTTTTATATACGTTTTTATCTACATTTTTATATACATTTTTATATATGTTTTTATCTATTTTTTTATTTATATTTTTATATACGTTTTTATCTACATTTTTATATGCGTTTTTATATACATTTTTATGTACCTTTATATATACATTTTGTTAGAAAATAATGTAGGGTTTGTGATTATCCTGGATATCTTACTAGAATCGTGTTGAGTTCACTTTCCGTATAAAGTATTTCGACCCAATATATGCCTGGGTTGCAGTAAATCTCTATCGGGATAATTCTAGAAGAGAAACACTTTGTGTCTAGGCACAAGATCACAAAGCAGGAACAAGAGAGGAATTGTGTGTGTGTTTTTCGTATGTCTAAATGAGGCTAATAGATCTGTTTATAAAACAGTTTCTATATGCGGCAATGCAGTTAAAGTTGGTTGAAACCAACTTTCACAACAGTTTTTCCAGCAAGGAGCTCTGCCCCTTGACCCCGCAAGGGGGCTGCACCCCCTTGATCCTTGCATTTTTTTCATGGTCAAAAAAATATTAGCACAACGAGTGTGCACTCCACACTTCCCTAACTCGTATCCGAGCCGAATATAAAATCGTCATTACCTAAATGGCCGTCGATAACACTAAAATCACCAACACATTTTAATATATGTTTTATATATATTTTATCTACCGTTTATCTACGTTTTATATAAGCTTTTATCTATGTTTTATATATATTTTATATACACTTTTATTTATATTTTATATACACTTTTATCTATGTTTATATATCTGTGAAAATTGATAGAGTTCTTATAAACCGTAGATAAAAGCGATATATAAAATCTATAAAAAAGTATACAAAATGGGAAGCGATATGTCTTAAACAAGAAGATTTTCCGGGTTATATAAAAATAGATAAATAAATATATAAGAACGTATATAAAAAAGTATGTAAAACGTATATAAAAACGTAGATAAATAGGTATATAAAAACGTATATAAAAATTTAGATAAAAATATAGATAAAAATGTATATAAAAATGTAGATAAAAAGAGTTGATAAAACGTATATAAAAACATAGATAAAAACGTATATAAGAACGTATATAAAAAGTATATAAAACGTAGATAAAAGACGATATAAAAATATAGATAAAAACGTAGATAAAATGTGTATAAAAGCACTGTATAAAACGTGATGGGCCAAAACCATAAAGAATGAATCCAAAAAAAGTTGAGTTTAAGGATGGTTGATGCAATTTTCGCCAAACTACATAGACCATTGATGTAATTTACCCTGCGGACGGTGGATGCAATATTTACAAAACCACAAGGACCATTTATGTAATTTGAAGGGTACAATGGTCATCACTACCCCAAAAAGACCGAATTTAAAAAATAATTACCAAAAGAAGAAAAATTAAAGGGGTGATACTCACACCACATCTTTTGATACATGCACCATAATTTATATATTACAGTATTATACGATACAAATTGCAATTTACAAATTGTGGTGCATGCATAAAAAAAATATGATTTAAATATCCATTCTCCAAAATTAAACTACCACTACAAGATAAAAGACCTATAGTGATAGATGTTTTAGTGACACACAAAGGTGTCACTAAATCTAACTTCTTAATTACACTCTTTAAAAAGTCTAGATAAAAATTTTGAGATTTATGACATTTTTTATGTACAAAGTGTGTCATAAAAGGCAAAAAATGTATCATCACACTTTTTTTGTGCACTATAAATAGACTTTTACGTACTGGACTTCTACCTACACTTTTAAGTACGTGTAGGAGAAGCACATAAAAATTTTATTGGCACTTTTTATTCTTTTCGTCACACCTTTTTACTTTTAATGACATTTTTTTTTTTTTTTTGGCGATACCTTTTTAAGTGTTATCAAAAGACAATAATTTGTAATGCACTAATTTACTCACAAGTCACAACTATTTGGATGTATTCAAACTTAACTAACGCATCTAACCATAATATCATAATAATAAAAAGGGTTTGTGCCTATTAATTAAAGGGGGTGATCTTCACATCACATTTTTTGATTAATGCATCACAATTTGTGCATTACAGTATTGTACAGTACAAACTGTAATGCACAATTTGTGGTGCATTAATCAAAAAATGTGGTGTAGCTATTAATTCTCATTAATTAAGCCTACAAATGTACCTAATGATTTGATTGGTTGATTTAAAAAAATGATTGGTGAGAATTTGGAGAGAAAAAATACATAATATAAATAATTTGGAGAGAAAAAATACCTAATGCATAAATCACTTGTACATTTACATTAAGTATTTTCTCTCTCTAAATTTCCACCAATCATTTTTTCAAATCAACCAATCAAATCATTAGGTTCATTTGTAGGCTTCATTATTAGGCACAACAATCATTTTTCATATAATTATACAAATAATTTATGCATTAGGCATTTATTTAAGCTTGATTAGTACGTCCAAATAGCATTACTCATATCATAATTATAAAAAAAATTCCGCTATAGACACTAGTCTCTATCTACTCGCGGTAATTTTTGAAAATATAAAATACATTTTGGTTACTCTCCAAAATTCGGAAAACTATCGACTAGTGAAAACGTCAAAAGTAAGTTTTGCCATATTAGAATGTTTTTGGTCGTATAAACAAACCTATATATACCTGGATGATCTATGCACACAACCCTACTCATATTTCATAAACCTACGCCTCTTCATCTCTTTCAATCGCCAAAATCACAAACTAACATGTCTGAAATTAACAGTTCATCTTCAACCACCAAGAAACCCGGGGTATCTTGTATCTTGTTTATCGATATATATCATTATCTTATTATTTATGCTGTTAATCAGAGCATGTGATTTTCGGTGGCTGTAGGCAATAACAACAAAGAGACTCTATTACACTTGTAAATTAAAAAGAAATTGCATATAAACTCGTATTATATGTCTCATATATGTTTAATATCTAATGTATTTATATATACAAGAATGAGAAAATTGTGGTCCTATTTAAGGAGAGACCCGGTGCTGACAACACCACTTGCACACCCCTTGAGCCCCCCTCTGGCTATTCTTTATTTAGTTAATAAATTTGTGAAACTAATTTTTGGGTAGAGGAAATTCTCGATAAAATACTAGTTATAATGTTCACGCACGAGGGATTTTAACTAATTTTGTCAATAGTGTATTCTATTCATTAAAAAATAATTTAATTTTTGTCTTGTTTTATTTATGGTTTTAAAATTTTAATTTATACGATGAAAAGTATTTTGAGTAATTTATTTTTATTTGTTAAAATAGCAAAATGTTGATTATAACCAATTTGACCCAATTTAGCTTCTCTGAAATTAAATTTGACTAACCAAACATTTTGCCTAAAGATGAGCAACGTTTATATTACTACATGTGAGATTAGCTTATAAAGATAACATATCGTAGACAAATAAGTAAAGTTAGGCTTGATTTGTTTAGAGGATAAGCTCGGGTACACAGAAACACAATGCAATAATGGATTGGTGGAAATTGAGACCTCTCAAATTCAAACACATAACCCCAATAAACACATTAAGACCAAAGGTCTTCAGTAAAGAATCAATGACGTAATCAGGTGAAACACTCCTACCGCAGTAGTACGCTAATAAGTTAATTACGTATTAGTATTGAAAAACCAAAAATCAATTGGATTGTTGCTATGTATAAGCATCCGCTCGAGATAATAACATACGTCCTTATGATGAGTATAATTTTCAATATTCCCAGACATATTATAGTTTATAACATGGGCTTTATATATCAATACCAAGTCATGCAAGATTTATCAACTAATACACGGGCAACATTTTGTATTTTAGTCCTGAAACCATTAAGCCTAATCTCTCATTGCTCTTGTGACTTTCCATCACTTGTCACCCGGTGACCTAATATTTTTAATGTTTTGGATACATTACCAACAAAGCTTTCATATGATGGCCTTCTCATCCTCAAGATCATGCAGTATTTCGCCGTTATCCGGATCAAGTCCACCTACCTGTCCACACTCCTATATGAAAAACCATCAATCAACTAATCATCAACAACCATAACCTCATCACAAATACCTCAAAACGGTTATAAAACAACATTGAACCTAAAAAAAACTTGAAGATTTACACCTATTCAAACAAATATCCATCCTATATTACGAATTCACTCGTTTTTATAAGGATTTCTAATTGACTCTATCTTTAACAATGACCAAACTTTTATACTCCAAGATTTAATAAACCTATGATTACTTATCTTCATCCATGGTTGGTAGGTGACTTGGGGTTAACACTTACTATAAACTTCAATTTAATTTAACGTTTCGAATCTTCAAGAGGATTTTATCTTTCCTTTGAATGTTTAGATTCAATAACAACACGAAGAGCTAACAAATGTGTGTATCTCAATTCTATCAGTCACATATAAGTATATAACATAAAACTCAAAAAAACCTCATGCTTGAAAGAGATAATAGTTTATTCAAGTTTGTCTTCTATAATGAAGTGATGATAATAAGAAGAAGATAGTAATCACTAGAATATCTAAAACTAAATAATACAACAAAGTTTTTAAAGAGCCCAGGCCAAATCATTTCGTTTGGTGTGCCAAGGATTTTGAATATATGCAATAGTAGACACAAGCCAACACTTTCAGGGACAACAACAACAACAACAACAACAACAACAACAAAAGCAATGAAACAAAATAAAAGAACAGGTTCTTATACAAAAGACCATCCTACTATTAGTGATTTAGTGGTTTGTCAATTAGTCAATTCAAAAAAATAAAAATAAAAATAGCAAACAAATTAAATATATAACGTCTTTTAAGTCATCTAAATAGTTGAAACACCACACGTACATGATGCGACTTAATAAATACCAAGCGGTCTATTAACCATTATCTCGGATCGTTTGTAGCTTGCAAACAAGAGGGCAGTCACTTGTGGTTTTATGCATTATAAATCTACAATGTGGCATACCACATCACTTTCATGGTCATTTAAGTGAGTGGAGTGCTTAGATGGAGAACCATTCATAACCCTAATAATAAAAACGATTACAACTCCACCCAACAAATTATCAAATGGTACAATAGGAATCTGTTTTCTTAAACAATCACAAACCGATACATTAATGGCGCTAGAAATCCTTTAACTCACAACCTACCCAAAGATGTAGAGATCAATTAAAACCATATAGCCAAAAGCCAGTTGGTTCACTCTTCCTGTCCAAATACCTATACTATCCTTGCACTTGACTTCCATATTTAAATTAGACCGACGAACATATACGCCACTAGCCCTGGGGCAAATACGTAAGTTAACTTCAGGCTTACAATATATAATTATTTCTAATTACACGTCCCAGAAAGTAAGTATATTGGCATATTGCATACAAAAGACGTTGCTAGTTTTATAAATTCATACCACAATCTACAAATGGTAGGCATACCTTATCAAGCTGATCAAACTCTGTTTCCCGTTAAACAATGGTTGCTTTGAAAGCAATTCAGCCATGACCTAACGACCACATGTCAATTGCAGTAGAATACTGTTTTGATCCCAATAAAAGCTCCGGCGCCCTGAAAAGAGTAAACAATATGATAAGCTTGCAAACAGGTTACACACGAAGGCCTGTGATTGACACAACCATCTCAAGGTGAAAACTGTAAGAATAGCAGATGCAAACCGTCATCACAGAGCAAAATTTGACAAATAGTAAAATCAAATATCCTCTTAAAAATTAAGAACAACATTGTACCATAAATAATAACTGAAAAGAGGTAAAAAGATGCTGACCTGTACCAAATAATAACTGACGAGACAATCCAAAATCACAAATCTTCAACTCACCACGATTATTCAATAGTAAATTTGGCGTCTAAAAAACTCTATGAAGAACCCAATTGTCAAGAAGATACTTTGTTCCTTCTAAAAGCTAGAGCATAAGGCATTTAACTTCACTCTGACTAAACGGTTGTTTCATTGTCTCCATCAGTGCCTTAAGATCGTGTTCCATGTATTCCATCACCATAAACATGTTGTCGAGGTTACTACCAACCACGATTTCTTTCACGTCGACAACCGAAGGGTGATCAAACAAAAGAAGGATATTTATTTCTCTTAACGAAGTCAAAGGAAACCCTTCTCGTTCTCGTTCCGTCTTCACCTTTTAACGCAACAACTTCTCCTGCTTTTCTATCCTTCGCCAGTAAACAACAATCGTAAGTGCCTTCATCTATCTTATTCAATCTCTCGAACTCGTCAACACTTCTACAACCTAATAGCATGTTTACACTTCTTTGAGGAAGAAGAACACGACGTGGCGTGCCTTGTGAGGAATCATCGCTCTCGGAATCGGTATATGATTGACTAACACCGGGGCCATCACTACTATCATCCTCATCTATTCCTATATAATCCTTCCTTACCAAATCCTTCTCGATATATTCGTCACTATGGTAGCCGTTTTCATTAGACTCGGATGACCGTGATCTACTTCTTTCTCGAACCAAGAGGTGCGAACCGGAGCGTGTAATTGGCATCCTCGACTCCGTTATATTCCAACGATCGAAACTTCATCTTCATTAACCGGAGAATCGGTATCATTTGCCCATCGAGATGATGTTATACAGCGTGAAGGCACATTATCCTCATCTTCTAGTTCCCTGCATACTCAACATTCATGATATTCTCTTACCGTGCGGATGAAGAAAATAATCCCATTTCGAGCGGTGTTCAAAACCATTAGAATCCGAGACCCAATATCAATAGCGGTTTTGTCTTCGAAACTTATGATTTTCTAAACCGAGATTTGTAGAGCATCCATGAAACAAAGTCACTATCTGTTACGAAAATCTACTTTTGGACACGTTACTAACTTCCTTATCATCTTTATCTCATACAATAGCGAAAACTTGAGCTTTCGCTTCTTACTCGACACTTGCTCGGTCTTACAACTTTTCTCACTTTCATCGACAAGCGCCTCATCCGAGCCACTATCACTAAACAACAACTCTGGGCTCCCCAACCACATCACGCCGTTCGACCCTATTCCGACCCGTTCCATTACCGTTATTTACGCGGTCATTATTATCCCTAAATTCATTATAGTAACCACCGTTTGTTCTGGTGCCATTAATTATATCTGAGAAAACAATTGTATTCTAAAACCCTAACCCTAAACCTAAAGGTTAGTCAAAACCCACCATAAGGTTTAATATTCAACAAAAAAAATATAAAATACCTAAATCGGTCCATTAATCAATAAGCAGATAACTTATATAAATTTGATTCATTCATTATAGAACACACCTTTGATTAATCAAACCGAGATGTTGATTTAGGTCCACATCAAAAAAAGTAAATTTGTGTTTGATTGAATGCATTGATGTGGTGTGATTGGGTGTTTTTAGGTTGAGTGAATCTGTGTTAGCAGTTTTTCTTCTTTTTTTTTCCTTGTTGAGTGAATCTGGAAGAACTCCCGTTTCTTTTTAGTTTTACACTTTGCAACCAAAAGTTTAAAGTATTAAATCTCAACCCATGTGTATTTTTGACTTTTTTTTCAACCTATTAGGAAAAAAAGAATTTTTTTATATTTTTGGTCATATAAGGAAATATTTAAAGTTTATTTTTATAATAATTATTTTTTTTAAAAATTAATTAATTTAATTATTACCAAATAAGGTATGAATTGATTTTTTTGAAATGAAAAATTCCCACTAGGGGTTTTGTTTTTTATATAAAAGATATTACTCCAAAAAATATTTAAGTACAACGGATGAGAGTGAAGTCTCTCAACTCGGCCCGTTACATAGGCAAAACCAAGCACCTATAGTGCTACAAACCTACACACTACATAAGAAAGACAAGCCAATCTTGTGAAAAACATCAAAGAAAGAACAACTACTTCCTAACACGACTCTTAAGGCAGATATCAAACTGATCACAAAAAGCATCCATTTGCCTAGGTAAGTCATAGACCTAAGCCTCGTATCCGTTAGAAAATCAAAATCATCGACTTCTAGCTGTGACCTCCTCCGAACAAGGACATATACCTAGCCATATCATCATCGGGTTCAAATACTTCATCCTCATAAGACTCACCAAGCTCACCAAACTCAAAACCCCAAGAGACAAATCGGGTTTGCTAGACCAAATACCCGTTTTACGGGTATCTTCTTGGAAGGGCCTCACCTTCTTCCAAGCATCATCAACCAAGTCATTCACATTTTCAAGCGCTTCATCATCACTTTCATGATTATGACCTGTTATCCTTCTTATTATTCGTTCTAGATACATTTTCACTATCCAACTTAGAACTTCCAATGACATCATTAGGCGTCCCAACAAGATTACCAACATAAAAATTATTATCTTCATTCATTAAAACATTAAAGGAATTCTTGATAGACACAAGATTAATATCATCCTGTTGTTGTACCTTGCTTGATTTGCCATCTCATTAATGATTGTCTTTTCTTGATTATTCCATATCACATAACACTTCCAAACGCCACGAAGAACCCTACAACACCACT
The DNA here is from genome assembly GCA_022545495.1 of Chrysanthemum lavandulifolium. NCBI lineage: Eukaryota > Viridiplantae > Streptophyta > Magnoliopsida > Asterales > Asteraceae > Chrysanthemum > Chrysanthemum lavandulifolium. The sequence goes on along the minus strand of CM040239.1, from coordinate 49,956,322 downwards.
ACTCTTGACAATGTCATATGTAAGATGAGTTGAATTAACATATAAGTAAGAGAAATTATATAGAACTTTTGCCATTTCAGAAGATAGCTTGTTTGTAATCAAAGGACAAAGATGACATCTCAACTCAGTTACTTGTTTATTTTGGGACTTATGCAATATTGTATTCTATAATTATCTGGAATTTGGTTGTTGCTTACTTGTGTCTTGAGTCCTTGCCTCTTCTTTGTTTTTTTTTCTTGTACTAAGTCATATTTCCCAATAATGCATTTATAAGTTGTTAGAGTCATAATTACTATAGCAACAACAAAAGGTTGAAATTTAAAGCGAATAATCTCCATCGGTGAATTTATTTCATAACCTCCTTATTTTCGATGTGACATGAAATTGTAGGGGTTCAAGATTCTCCTTAAGGTTTTGAAATTTTTAATGAGCAAGGACGAGAAATATGGTAAGGAAGCTTTACTTGATGTCTTGGAGAATTTAGATGAGCGACTTTTGAAACATGTAAGTTTTATGAGGTACCCTTTCTCTTTATATGTTCTTAGTAAACAAGATGATCGTTCTAGTCGGTTAATGCACACTATCTTAGTGTATTGTTTAGATTATGGTGACGGTGGGTTATGACATCAAATAGTCATGATATTTTAGTGTCAATTTCCTCCTAAAATGCTCATCATTTGTATTGTTTTACATGAAAATATAGTCTTATTTCTTAATCTATCATTTACTGGTCATTAATGAGCATAGGAGCGAAAAACGCGCGGTTGGAAGGTTATTAAAGTAATTATACAAGAGTATGTAGGCCGGACATAAGTTACAGTAATTCGTGCTCTACTCTACTTACGCCGTAACTAGGATTTACACTAGAAGATCAAAGTCAACGCGAGTTCAAGGTTCGGCGTAACTTCACAACTTAGTTACGCCGTATATAATTCCGGACTTAGAAGAATTGTGATGGTCAAAATACTTACGCCGTAACCCATTTGCAAGGTCACGCGTAAAATAATGAATTTCCTATGAGTTTTACGATCGTAACCCATTCTTTGGTTACGCCGTAAATATTTAACTATGGATAAGATCGTCTGAGATACGATGGTTATGGCGTAACCAATTCACAAGGTTACGCCGTAAGTTGGACGAGGCTATAAATATAAGCGCAAATTCTGCATTTTCACATCATCTTCCCAACACACAACACCAAAGGACGAAAAAGGGCTTTCAGAAGGACGATATTCAGAAGCATACGGAGTATTTCCAAAGGAGAATTCACGCCATTAGCTACATAAGTTTTAGTATTTTATATCAAACTTTTGTATTTAATTCAATGCCTTTCATTACAATTCTAAACATTGAATTCTCTGCATTATTTAATATGATCGGCTAAACACCTTTAGTGTTAACCTAGTTATGAAATTGTTATTGCCATGATTTAGTTTTCTTGTTTTCGTATCGCTTTATGTGCATATTTTCTTTGCTTATCGTTAACACCTTTGTTTCGGTAGTATTGATGTTTGGTAGTATCTAGGAAGCTAGGAGAATTGACCAAAGGACCCTAGGCGGATAGGTTGCGAGTAGTGGTAAGAATTGACTATAGGACTACCACTGTCTTGCATGTGAATTGACCAAATGATCACCTTTCAAACGGAAATACTTAAGAAGTTAAGGGGAGACCTAAGTTTCGAGAGGTCGGGCCTCCATAGAATAAGTCTAGATTGTAGCTGGTACTTAATGACTCTACATAAGTTAACCCAGGAACTCTTGTAATCGTATGGTTGTGGAATAGGAACCTATGAAAAATAGGCTAGACGAATTTACCCGAAAAGTCTAGTAACATTTACCCCCACATGGAGCGATAGAAAACATGAATATGAAAACTTAATTATGACGTAACAAGATTAGTAATTAGACTAGCACGTTTCTCTATATTGATTGTTCACAACTCTTATTTGCTTTCATTTGATTTCGTTTATTCAGTTATTATTAATCAACTCAAAACCCCCTTTAAAATCAGTGATATTAAAACTTAGATTAGATCCGCACCATAGCTCTTGGGATGACCTCGGCTTTACCGATTACTACACTACACACGACCGGGTACATTGCCCGTTAGTGCATTAGGTTGACTTTAAATAAAAGGGTTTATAAATATTAAAACCTGGTCAGAAATCCTGCATCAGTACGCGACTTGCTTTTTGAATGCTTGATCTTTCTTAATAATTGTTAGTATCCTATGTGTTCGAGTATTCCACCATTCATTAAAAACACTTTTAACACCTTCTGCATACCTAATTGGTGCATACTGTTGTTGCAATTGGCTAATTGGTGAAACCTTTTATAAGAGAAATGGAAATGAATCGAATTCTATTGTTTCGTTGCTAAGAGAAATTAAAAGATGGAGAATTGAGGTGAATTGGTAAAGAATTTGTAGTGTAAATTTTAGAGTTTCATTTCCATCCCTTTTGGTTGGGAAATTGGAGAAATGAGAATTGTTAGTATTCGTAATATTTTTTCATGATATGTTTTTTTTTCTTTTCTTTTTCAACTTATATTTGTACATTAGTTCCAAACATACGTTTTTTTTTTAAAATAATTTTTTTTAAATAAATACATGTTTAAAAATAAGTTTTTTTTTTTTTAAAAAAATTAAAAAAAATAAGTTTTTTTTAAATAAATACATTTTCAAAAATATTTTTAAAAAACAAGTTTTTATTTTTATTTTTTAAATACATTTTAAAAATAATTTTTAAAAATAAATATTTAAAAAAAATTAATGTATTTTTTTAAATAAGTTTTTTAATAAATACATTTTAAAAATATTTAAAAAACAAGTTTTTTATAAATAAATACATTTTTTAAAAATATTTTTTTAAAGAAAGTACATAAATTTTAAAAATAAATTTAGAAAAAAAAGATATATTTTTTAAAAATAATTTTTTTAAATATTTTTAAGAGTTGTTATTTAGAAAAATTTAAAAAAAAAAAAAAAAAAAAAAAAAAAAAAAAACAACAACAACAAACAAATACATGTGAGCCTTATATGACAAAATGTTATTTAAATAATTTTTTTTCATTTCTCCGGTCAAGTCTCTGTTGTTACCAAACATTAAAATTGAACAAAATAATTTACTGATTTCTATTTTCTGAGATTCTATTCTCTGCTTCATTTCATTTCTTTGAAATTTTCTCTACCAAACGTGACTTTAGATTCTTAAGTAATGATGTTCTTACACATTAATAAGAATGGCGTATTTTGTCATACCGACCATAAATATATTTTTCCAGTGGAAATATGAAAATTGAATAGTGTTTTCCCTCTTTGTTTCTGATTATATTCTTGAATCAGCCCATTTCTGAATGCTTGGAAATTTTGTAACAAAGAAGCAACACGGTATCTTGATATGAAATCATTAGAATGTCCACGAGGCAATGGAGTAAAAAGCTGACTACTGACATAAAGAAACTGGCTCATGAGATAAAATCATATGAAATAGTTCTTTATGACTCTCGGATTTCTGCTTGTCATTAAAGATACAACTTGGTGTAAAATAATATGCTCTATGTCATACATTTGTGTGTTTAAAACTTCAGTTCTCTTTTATGTTTTTGATGCAGTTGCTCTTTGATTGCGAGTCGTTTAAGAATACCAAACCTTCTGAAGATTATGTCATTGATGGACAGGCGCTAAAGCTTATTCCATGAAGCGCCGAACTGTAGTTTTAGTAACTTATTTTCATGAATCTTTAGTCAACTCTGTGTTATGCCATGCAGCATATCATAATTCGTGTGCGGCTGGCTGCTGATATATTACCTTATATGAACTTTTTACATATAAAAAATCACCCATTTTGACCCACCCATTCCCCAATTGTTTGATACTACCACCTCTGCTTTGAAAGAATCATTACCCACCAGAAACTCGCAGCATTAAAAATCTCAAAAAGCAACTAAAGTCAACAAAGCATGCATTAGATACTAGAAACACATATCTCCAACATCAACAACCAACGTAGCCATATATGGTGAAAATGATTCTACAAACAATTTGCACACCGCTTTAAGAACAAACTTATGAAATCATACATCATCTCGTGCTTGTTTCAGTTTATTACAACCTCGGTACTGGTACTCGCTTAGTAGCTGCATACCTTGTTTGTACTTTGTCTTCAGGCTGATAAATAACGACTCATCCAGGACTGGAAACGAGACCACGCCAGGTCAGCAGCACCTTCATTTTCATCTGTCATACCTAAACGCTTTCTCCTCTCGGCACCTTCAGGGGAGGTGTTCATAAAAGCATGTGTCACGCCAGGGTACAAATGCACCTCGTATGGCTTCCCCGATGCCTTCAGTTTTTCCTCTAGACCTTTAGCAGCCTACAAAATAATCCCCATCACTCTAGTATTCTAAACATATGGATCTCATGTTACCTATATATAATATATGTATTTCAAATATTTATAATATGCATCAAGAATAAGTCATGTGATTTACTCTAACAGATATATCAATGGACATACAAATGAAATATTCTAAATATGAACTATATATATGTTAAGAAAATAGCATTTGGGTATCTTGAACTCTTTTAAGTATATAACATTACTCAAGAAAGATGCCTCTTTCACATAAAAACCATTAACGCCTGATGACTTGGGTAATATAGAGCGAACAGCCTAAAATAAAACGAGTCAAAACATTACCAATGCGTGCTTTGATGCATACTGCAGCATACCACCATCTAACTATTCTAAAACTAAAATAGATTATTAGTGCGTACAAAATACAAAAGATTATTAATATTGTGATAATATGCTTTTGTGACCATATTATAATTTCATAGACAAATTATAAGAACTGGACGTGAAGTATACCAGGTCAACCTGACCAAACACGATACGACCGGTACTAAAATTCGCCATTTTATCCGAACCCGTTATAACCTGTTCCTAGCCCACCCATTTTTCCTCCTCTACTTCTAAGGGAAGTATGATGACAAAGGTCACTATATACAGAGATACATATTATGCACAAAGGGTATGCCAGATCAACCTAGCATGCCCCATTTCTAGATCCCATAGTCTGATACCTAGCCTACCCATTTTGCCACCTCACTTCCAACTTCTAATACAAGTATTGTGACATATGTTAACATGTAGAGAGACGTAAAACTGCCCCCAAGGCCAATTTTAGTCGAATTATTTCATTAAATTATGCCATAAGCTCCTAATCCTAAATAATTAATTAAACAATCAATTACATCTGATATCTAAAAGAGCAAGGTTGGATCAAGTGGTTAACACCCTTGCCTCTGGAGACAGAGGTCATGGGTTCGATCCTCACCCCTTGCAAGGCCGGAGGTCCATTTTCTACCTTTGGTAGAACCGGAAGCAGCCTCTCTACCGTGGAAGACGGTATTGGGACCCATAACCCGTGGAAGACGGTATTGGGAGTTACTTTACTTTACTTTTAATGACATCTGATATCTGAATACTGATTAATTAATTTCATTATACCGTATGCCGATTATTCGATTAATCACATTATAATCTAATGCTAAATGTACATACCGTGATATCTGAAAATCCAACAATGTTATCACGTTCTCCAAAATGAGCTTGTACAGGTACTTTGATGTTAGCAGCATCCGCAAGCTCAGTCGGAGGAACTCCATAAAATGCAACAGCGGCATCAATCTCGGGCACCAAAACAGCACTTGCAATAGCAAGTGCACCACCCATGCAATACCCAGTTACACCGACCTACAATATCATCACATAAATATCAACTTAGCAACACGTAGAAAGTCAACGCCAGCATCCATTACAGATATTAGTCAAAGTTAGACATAGCCTGATATATAGTGGAACACTAGGTCAAATTAGAAATATAGTACTTAAAATCCATTCTTGTAATCATTTTCACGGTTAACAGCATAAAATACCAATTTAGGCTTTCAATTGTCCAATTTTGGTCATTGAACTTCTGTTTGTACATCTTGGTAATTAGTAGATGACCTTGTCTCATGTTTGGGTCATTTTGATGTGTATCAACTCTTATTTAAAGGGTTACAAAAAGACGAGAATAGGAAATAAAACAATCTTTTCTAGACTTGGATATACAAAAATGAAAGCACAGTGACAAAATGGGAGAGGTAAACAAGTACGTCAGTGTTCCATATTTTTACGCAAATAACCCTTTTTCTTTCTATATTTGGAGTTATTGTAATAAAATACAAGCCACATCATACGAGTCTATGCTGTTGAGGTTGATAAGCGTAAATTCCGAGAGGTATCAGTTAAAACAAATCAACTAAAATGCTTAATCTAGTATTGATGGTAGTATCTAGCCAAGGTATTTTCTCAAGAAAAACGGCTTGACGTCTGTGCCAATGCCGGTTGATTTAACAAAACATATCATATATTAAAACTAGAGTTGGTAGTGGCGTCTTGTGAAGACAATGTATTTTAGAAACAATGTTATACCTTCTGTGAGCCATTGGCCTTGAGCCAGTTAGCTGACGCTTGGATATCCTTAATAGCACCTGGCCAGTCAAGACCTTCCATCAAATGTTGTGCTTCTGCGGCATCAAGACCAACCTTTCCACGATACAAACTGAAAATAACAAGGGGATAAGCACCAAATGAGCATATTTAAGTTTATGATCAGCGGCAATGTTCTTAAAGAAGGTAAATACTAAATAGATTACTCTGGAATAAGTGCTTTGTAGCCAGGTTCAAGTTTCGAAATTTTAATGGCATTGTTCTTGATCTCGAAATCAACTCCCCACCATTCCTGAAGAACGACAATTCCGGGAGCATCTTCTTTGCCAACCACATATGCATCAAATGTCTGCATTGAGTACATACATAACTTCAACGTGTATAAAAATATACAAATAAGGCAGAACGAACACATCTAGTTCAGACAAATGACAATTTCAACTATTCATTCCTAAACTCTAAAGAGGTGTTTGTCTTAGCATATTCAATGGGCTGATGAGCTTATTGAAACTTGATAAGCTTTAACTTGAGCTTATGAACTTAAATAAGTTATAAGCTCAAGTTGATTAGGACATAAGCTTTTAAAAATGAGCTTATGGGCTAATCAAAATTTCAATAAACTCATAAGCACATCAAATAATCGATGACAAACACTTGGTAACTGTAACTAAACAGTAACCATGTTTCACTATTGTTCCATATAGATAAACTTTTGAGAAACGTCAAATGCTAAAGTCAACCTTTCTTTTACAAGACCAGCAGGGTGCACCGAAAGTGAAAAATAGTTGACGCTACATCCTAATGGTAAAAAAAGTGGATGTGGCAATGTGGCGTCCATCGTCTATTTTACACAAAATGGGCATCCAATCATCCACATCATCAATTATAATACGGCAACATATGTAACCACGTAATACTCATTAACTTACACGTGGACGTTTAAGAGGGTGTTTAGGATTGGTTACTAATACTACTTATCGCATATCGATACACCAAATAGGCAGTTTTACGGGTGTTTGGGATAATTTATCCAAACTACTTATCTGCTTAAGTAGAATAAGCTCTTTTTCCTAAAATTAACTAAAACCCTGTACTCAAAACACCTTTTTTTCAAGAACCCAATAAGCAATCCTAATAAGCAACCCAAAAAAAAACCCTCTAAACATCTAACAAAAAGAAATTCAAGAAACTTGATCAAGAAGTTTATTCTTCAATAACCCACCAAAAAAGAATCAATTTTTTTTCAAAAAATCAAAACAGAAACATACAGTGTCATCTCTTTGAATCTGAATCTTTTTAACTCAGAAGTAGCCATGGATCGAATTTGATGATGAGCAAAAGGGTTTTAGAGTTTTGGTTATGTGAAATGATTTTGAGTTGAGGGTCTTATTTAAGAAGAGTCTGGAGTGATGATAGAGTAGTGCCATTTGTTTATTTTATCAGTTGACTTTTGGAATATTTAACTAGGGACTTACCTACTACATATATTTGTTTCTTTATCCTTTACTTGGTCAAATCAATTTTCGCAACTTTTTTTTTTTCTTTATTTTTTTTTAATAAAAAAATTACACGTTTGTCAGTGTGATATACTATAAATAGAATGTTTAGTCCTTAAGTCGTTTTAATTACATCACAAATACCTGTTTTTGAAACATTTCAATATTTCATCTATTTAGTCTCTATTTTGAGAAATATGGACTATCAATGTAATAAAAAAAATTGTAAATAATTACACAGATGATCCTTATTTTTAAAAATAAGGACCATTGATGCCACTAGTTTGAAAAATAGGGATTATCCATATAATCAAAATCGAATAAAGACGAAACATGTAATTTTGAGTAAACCACAAGGACGAAACATGTAATTTTGTCTAATTTATTGTTGGAGAAATGCTACATTTATGATTACAAACGGGTTTTAAAAGCGAACCGGAGATGAAATAGGTTTTTCTTCAGCTTTTCGATTCAACCGGTCATTTCGGTCCCATTATCAAAGGACTTATAATACAATTATCATTACAATATGCACATTGATGTGACCTAACACTTGATATTTACGAGAGCTTCCTGTTAATGACAAAGTGACATACTTATTTACCTAATAAATAATTACTCGTCAATTTAATCATAGTCAAAGCTTTAGGCCTTCGAATTTTTAAGACCCTTGATTTTATCAGGCATCATTATGTAGAAAGTCGTCACATATATTCTTTAGGCCTAAAAACTATTAGATACTAAGTCCATTATTTTAGTTTAGAGTTAATTACATAAATGGTCTTTATGCTTAGGCCAAAATTGCATGTTTGGTTCTAAAACGCAATTAATTACACCAATGGTCCCTGTGGTTGTCTAAATTGCGTTGACCGGTCTTTTGACCGATTTTCCATCCAATTGAAAGTTAACGTCATGGGCATTTTGTCACCGATGAGTGTGTAAATACTCATCATTTTTTGTACCATTTAAACCGCAAAACATCCGAAAACACTCGTAAATGCATCAAAATGATAAAATATCACAAATAAGTGTTTTATGTGTTTTAAATGCAAAATATCAAAATCGGTGAAAACGATTAAGTTTGCATAATTGGCGCTTTAGTCCCCCAAGTTTCAAAAGTTGTCAAAAGCAGTCCTCGTAAATCAAAATAAAGAAAAATATCATTTTAAGTCCCTAGGGATTCTTAAGTTGTCAAAATTGGTCCTTAAAATCAAAAATTGCAAAATTACAACTTTAGTCCCTCAAGTTTTGAAATTGTCACAAATAGTCCTTGGAAATTTGAAAAATGTCAAAACTGGTCCTTGTACTATTGGAACTTGTCAGTTTTGGTCCTTGTGACAACTTTGGGAAATTGGCAGAGATGGTCCTTCAAGATTTCAGAAATTGCAAACAAGTCCTTGTCATTAATATAATCCAAGCCTTGTCAAAATACCATTGTGACCCCCTGCCATTTCATCCTGTGACCCCTGCCAACCATTGTGACCTCCCCTTTTTGGACCCCTGGTCAACCAAAGTCAAACAAACACCTTTACCCGCCCACCTTATCCCCTTCCTCCCACCAAGTTGCCTGCAACTCTCAGGCCACCCTCCCATCACCTTTTCTCCTCAAACCTCCCCTCATCATCACAACCCACTACAATTAATGCCACCCCCCTAGCTGCTAGTTCAGAGCCCAAGGTCAAAAACCACTTTTCCCGCCAAAACCAATCCAATGGCCAAAATGCTCCCAAGTGATCCAATGGTTCTGGAAGTTAGTGGGATTCATTCAGAGAGGTGAGAGAAAGCTATTTGGTGTATAAAAGAGGAAGAGAAGGAAGATACAAGAAGTACTTAGTTTTTTTTTAATTTTTGAATGTCGTTTTTATTAAATTATCTTAGCTAGTCTCCTAATTTTGTAACTCAAAGCTTTCTTGTATTGAATTTAAGTAGTTTAATCATTATAATCTGTTTTTGAGCCTTAATTCAAAGTTTCACTTAAGATTCATATTTTCAGTTTACTGTTGCAAAATTTAGTTTCAAGATCTTGAATTCAAGCTTCCACTAGCTTATTTTTAAGTGCAAACAAGTTTATTTAAGCTTATTATAGCTTTTTGTAAGCTTGGAATTCAGTTTCAATCAATATTGGTCCATGGTCAACAAAAGTCAACTGTGAAGAAATTTTGGTTCAACAAGCATGGAAATGGTGACAGGCTGATGCAGAGTGGATTTGGGTTGGATTTGATATAGAATAGCATGATTTGGGTTCTGTTTGAGCTGCAAAATAGGCTTGGACACTTGTGAGTATTACTCTCATTTTCAGTTTTTAGTCAGTTTGCAGTTTATGTTTGTGTTTGTATATGTGATCATAAATGGCTTAAACCTGTTCAAATAGTTGTAATTAGGATGCTAGACTTAGTTTAAATAGTGGAATGAGTTAAATCAATAACTGGCTCAGTTTAAATTGCATAACAGTTTGAACATCAGTGTTTGGATCAGTGGATTTGCATGAGCTTGAGCTCTTGTTTTTGCTTAAAACCTGTCTATGTAATCTCAACTAGTTTCATTAGAGTCATTTTAGTCTTAATATTGTCTCTGCATAGGCTAAAAGTCAAAATCAACCTTCATCTGTTCTAAGTTCTTATCTGTTAAAAATATTTGATATCAAAATCTTGTTATGTGTTTAGAAATCACTAGATTAGCCTAATATAGTTTCATTTCACCATAACTCATCAATATCAGTCCACAAATCAGTTGCAAAGTTCAAATAAGTCAAACCTCTCATTTCATCAAAGTCAATTTGCGAAAACCAGTTTTGAACCAACCTAAGTTGATTTTTAATTAAGTCATTTCGGTCAAATCAAGTGAGACTTTTGGTTTTTAAAACTTCAACTGGTCAAGTTAGTTATTATGATTTTTATGGAATTTTGGTAATTTTCTAAAAGCTTCAAAACAGCTTTTCAAACAGGGCTTATTTGCCCTGTTCACAAACTCAGTGAGCACTGAGTTTTCTTAGTGACTTGCAAGGCTTGTCCCAAGCTCAATAGAGCTTATCTAGGTCTGGTTTTTGGTTTGAAGGTAGCTAGCCAGCTCTATTTTAGATTCCAACCTTTGGTTTTCTGTTACAGCTTATTAATAAGCAGTTGCATTAGCCACAAGTAGCCCATCAAAACTGTTTTAGCACTTGGTGTTCAAAACACCAAATCTGTGTAGTTTACAATTTAGAGGTTAAAGCGTGTTGTAATTTGTTGCATTTGGGTACTCTTATCATATCATAGCTTCTGTGTTACTGTGGTGGTCTTTGGTTTTCATTTGGCTTATTTCAAGTGCTTATTTATAAGCACTTGCCTTGCAGTTTCATATTCTTGCACACAACCCTCTGTTTTTATATTTTTCCTAGGTTCACAATATTATTTTAGACTTTTCTTGAATTTTTCATATTTTTCTTGCACTGTTTGCTATTTTTCTTAATTTAAAACAGTTTTTAGGCCATTTTAATTAGCATTTAATACAATTAATTCAGAAAAAGTTCAAAAAAATAATATTTCATTTTTCCTAGGTTAAGATAAATATAAAAAGTAAAAAAATTATTTTTTCAGATTTTTCATAGTTTAATTTGTAATTTTTAGCAATTTAATTAGTTTTAAGTAGTTTTTAATTCATAGAAAATAGAAAAATAATCAGAAAAATATAAAAATAGTTTTGAAAATTCTTTTTAGTTATTTTAGATTTTTCTGAGTCATAATTTCATTTTTCAAGCTTTATTTCATATTTTCTTGTATTTTAGGGTATTATTAATTAAGTAAAAATAGTTTTTAATTAATAATAATTAGATAAATAGTCATAAAAATAATTTTCTTTTTCTCAAAATTTTCTTTTATCATTAGGTTTGTAAAAATGTCATTTTCATATTTTTAGGACTAATATTGCTTCAGTTTCACATTTTCTTTTGTACGACACGTAGTTTTTAATAAAGTTTTATAAAAGAAAAAATTAAAAACATTAGATTTTACAAATAGTGATAACATTTATTTAATATAGTTTATCTTTTTAATTTCCTTTAATTTGCATTTAAGCCCCTGTAATTTATAAACTTTTTCCTTAGTTATGATCAATCACAATCCTTTCCCGTTCAAATTCTCTCGATCACTACACGTTTGACTATTCTCGCATAGCTCGTTGGGACTTAACGACCTGGGGAAACACTATACTTTCCTGGACTTCATTGCATTTGTTTCCAGACTGTTTTAAGTTTGTTACGGTTAGCCATTCACAAGTGGCTAGCTTGTGTGACAAAACTTGACGGTTTGGGACCGAATCAAATTTTGGCGCCGCTGCCGGGGAGCTGTGCTAATTATCTTACGTTTAGCAGATTAGTGATTTGAATAATCACTCCTTGTTCATACCATCTATTTATATCTATATATATTTTCTCATAAAAAATCCAAAAATCCAAAAACAGCTTAAAAACGTATAAAACACAAAAATATTTTCCTTTTGTTTCTATATATGTATCAAAGATAAAAATACAAAAGATTTGTCGCTTTATTTAATAAAAACAACATAAAAGATTACCACCGCAAACCAAGGCAAGGTACTACCTAACTGGGGTACGACCATAATAAGTTCCCGAACCAAAGATTTAAAACTTGCCTTTGTGTCCTCGTGGTGGTGTACCTTTTCAAAAAGCCATTCATCTTGTGATTATTGGTTTAAGTTCACCGTTGTTTTGCCTCGATTTTGTTTTAATTGGATTTGTTGTTATATCTACTTGTCGAACCGAAAACCCAAAAGATTCTTCACCCATTTTCACCAATTTCATAATTCCTCTCCTTAACTCGAGGTCTCTTAGAGTTAACTCTAGTGTATGCGCACTCGCTCTTCTAGGTCCCAGAAGCCCATTTCGTGAGCTTGTCGATTCCAAGAAGGCGTGTCCGAGACTTTCGCTCCATCGGTCGGATCCGAGATCCGACCGCCACACTACTCGTTGTCATGGCGGAAGAACGTCCTATGTGAGCTTCTCCGTGCACCCATCGACGGGTATGGAGATGCTATTGTTATCCCACCATTGTGGCTAAAATTTTGAACTCAAAACCGGTTATCGAATCTTGTAACCTCAAGTCAATTCTATGGTTTTGAGCGGGATGATCCTCATGCTCATATTCGATGGTTTAACAAGATTGCATCCGCCATCAAATACAAAATGTCCCTACCGATGTCACAAGCTTCTTCGCTCCCATTTTCCTCGAGGGCAAGCCCGGATTTGGCTTGAAAACAACCCCTAAATCAATCGAAACATGGGAAGACCGGTGAAGAAATTTGTGAACGAGTTTTATCCACCTTCCAAAACCACGAGTCTTAAAATGAAATCATCAAATTTACACAAAAGTTTGATGAACCCTTCATGAATCGTGGATCGTTTTAAGGAATTGCTCCAAATGTCCTCACCACGGTTTCTCCGAGTTGATGCAACTCGATACTTTCTATAATGGAGTGAGTCAATCGATCAAGATTCTCTCAATTCCTCCATTGGAGGAAATTTCTTGAGCAAACCGTCAAAGAAGCTTTAACAATAATTGAAAACAAGTCTAAAGTCCGCCACCGCACTAAGCAAACCGGTTGTTTCCCAAGTCGTTGTTGGTCCTTCTTCATCACTCCGTGAGTCAATCTAGCACCGATGCTAAGATTGACAAACTCATGAAGCTATTCAAGCTTTGGTTCTCTCCAACCAAAAGAAAGTTTCCTTTCCACAAACTTCACCTCCTGTCAAGTTAAGAAAGTGGAAGTCGTGTTACTTGTGGTGGCCCCCATGCCTATTACGATCAGATGGCCACCGATGGTAACCCTTTGAAGCAAATGTGTGGGCGGGATTCCCAATTCAGAGGCAACCAATATCGTGCTCTATGGACCCGAACCACCGCCCTAACCACTACCTCGACCACCGGTTTCAACCAAAACCAAAACCGTAATCAAAATCGTAATAGACCAAACCAAGGTTTTCAAAACCAAGGTAATTTCACAAAATAACGGTTTTCAAAATCAAAATTTCCAACACCAAGGAAATTTTAACGAAACCAAGGTCGTGGAAATTTCAACCCCGGTACTTTCATGGCAATAGTCAAGGAAATTTCCAAAATCAAGGCCCTAATCCAAACAATAGAGGCTTAATTTTCCGTAAAATCAAGCCATTGCTCCAACCGGACCATCATCCGATGAGTTGTTGAAGCAATTCATGAAATCCCAAGAGGAAATGAATATGTTGTTGGTCACCAGATTTCGACATTAAGAAGTCTTTAAATGATCGACCCTGGCTCGTGTACTTTACCTAGCAACACGATCGCTAATCCGAGGGGCGATGCAAAGGCGATCACAACCAAGTGGTATCAGATGATGGACCCGCTATTCCTACTACCTCTTCTTCTTCTCTCCGAAGTAGTGGAAGCGAACCCGAGGCGACAAAGGACAAGGAACTTCCTACTAATAACGGAAGTACCAAAGAATGTCCATCCTCGTGTTGTCCCCAAAACCAAACTCGAGTTGTTTTGAACCTCCGGTTGGTAACCCCAAATCCAAAACTTCTATTCCTTACCCTCACGCTTACATGAGCAAAGCTCGCGAAAAGCCAACATCAAATGGAAAAATTCTTTCAAATTTTCCAAGAACTTCATTTTGACATAAGCTTTATGGATGCTATCATGCCGATGCCCAAGTTTGCATCAACTCTCAAACACATGTTAAGCAATAAGGAAAACCGCTTGAAATGGCTAAAACTCCTTTGAATGAGAACCGCTGCAGCTTCATAAAGAAGCTTCCCGAAGCTTGGAGATCCGGAAAATTCCTTCTTCCTTGTGTTTTCCGTGAATGATTGAATGCTTTGCCCTTGCCGATCTTGGTGCAAGCATCAATCGATGCCTTATTCAAGATGGAAGAAACTTTCTTCCGTAACTTGTTCCCACCGCATGACTCTCGAGCTTGCGAGATCGTTCTATATCGCGTCCTCTTGGCATCGCCGAGGATGTATTTGTGAAAGTAGGAAAGTTCCATTTTCCACCGACTTTGTGGTTGTTGATTTTGATACGATCCTCGGGTTCCCTCATTGTTGGACGAGGATTCCGAGAACGGGCCGTGCTCTCATTGATGTATTTGAGCAAGAAATCACGTTACGTGGGTAATGAAGTCATACCTTTAACCTTGATCAAACTTCGAGGTACTCCTCAAATTATGATATCGAATCAATTAATCGAGTCGATTTAATTGATATTGCTTCGCAGGAGTACTCTAAAGAGTTTCTTGGTTATCTTCATAATTCGTGAGTGGGAATTCCACCACATCTTCTCAACCAATCATTGCCGACTCTTCCCCTCTCACTCCGCTTGAGGGAGTGACTCCTTCCGAAGAGATCGATGAATTTCTTGTTATCGATGAATCAATTCCGCCTGAATTGATGGTGTTTATGATTCGGAGGGATATTCTTTATCTTGAGCAATTGTTAAATGAAGATCCATTACCTTCACTCTCTCCGAAGGAGATCACGAATGAGGAAATCAATTCAAGACAAACATCTATCAAGAATTTCCCGAGGTTGAACTTAAGGACCTACCTCCTCATCTCGAGTATGCATTCTTGGAAGGTGATGATAAATTACCCGTCATAATTGCTAAAGACTTAACCGAGGAGGAGAAAACCGCCTCATAAAGGTCTTGAAGTCACACAAGCAAGCAATTGCTTGAAAAGTCTCCGACATTAAGGTATCAACCCCGAGTTTTGTACTCACAAAATCTTAATGGAGGATGACTTTGCCGCGATCCAACATCGTAGAAGGGTGAATCCTAAGATTCATGAGGTTATCAAACAAGAGGTTCTCAAACTTCTTGATGCCGGTTTAATTTACCCGATCTCGATAGTCCTGGGTTAGCCCAATTCATCGTGTTCCAAAAAGGGTGGCATAACTGTTGTCACAATGAAGAAAACGAGTTAATTCCAACTCGATTGGTTACGGGATGGCGTGTATGCATTGACTATCGCAAGTTAAATGAAGCCACCCAGAAGACCATTTTCCTCTACCCTTCATGGATCGATGCTTGAGAGATTAGCAGGAACGAATACTATTGTTTCCTTGATGGTTTCTCGGGTTACTTTCAGATCCCCATTGATCCGCCGGATCAAGAAAGACCACATTCACCGTCCATACGGAACTTTTGCCTACGACGTATGCCTTTTGGCCTATGTAATGCTCCCGGCACGCTCCAACGATGTATGATGGCAATTTTCCACGACATGATCGGGAAACAATGGAGGTGTTTATGGATGACTTTCGGTCATTGGGGACTCATTTCGAGACATGTCTCCCATTTAGATAAAATGCTAAAACGGTGTGAAGACACCAATCTTTGTCTAAATTGGGAGAAGAGCCACTTTATGGTCAAAGAAGGCATAGTCCTTCGCCATAAGATTTCAAAAACGGATTGAGGTTAATAGAGCAAAAGTTGATGTTATTGCTAAACCGCTTCATCCTACTACCGTCAAAGGTATTAGGAGTTTTCTAGGTCATGCCGGTTTTATCAGAGATTCATACAAGATTTTTCTAAAATCGCTCGGCCTATGACCCATCTTCTTGAAAAAGATGCTCCTTTATCTTCTCACCGAGTGCATCAAGCTTTTGAAACATTAAAGAAAAAGCTACGGAAGCACCCATTCTAGTTGCCCCGATCGATTTACCCTTTGAGCTCATGTGCGATGCAAGTGATTTTGCTATCGGTGCGGTCTTGGGGCAACGAAAACCAAGCATTTTCACCTATCCACTACGCAAGTAAAACTATGATCAAGCTCAAACCCATTACACCACTACGTAAAAGAATTATTAGTTGTGGTGTATGCTTGAGAAATTTCGCCATACCTTATATTGACCAAATGCGTGGTGTATACGGATCACTCGGCTCAAATATCTCTTTGCAAAACAAGATGCAAAGCCGAGATTGCTCCGCTGGGTTCTCCTCCCGCAAGAATTTGATATCATTATACGTGATAAAAAGGAGCCGAGAACCCGTCACGATCATCTCCGTCCTGCCTAGAAAACCCTCACCAAGATGTGTTTGAGAAAAGGAAATAAACGAAACATTTCCTCTCGAAACACTCAATGTGGTTTCTTTTCGTGAGACTCTTCTACCCCATGGTTTGGCCGACTTTGCAAATTACCATGCGGGTAACTTTGTGGTGAAAGGGATGTCGTCCCAAGAAAAACAAATTCTTTAAAGATGTAAAACATTACTCGGGACGACCCCTACTTATTCAAAATTTGCGCAGATCAAGTCATCAGCGATGTGTATGGTCGTGAAGCTATTGACATTCTCAAAGCTTGCCATTCTCGACCCACTGGGGACATCATAGCCCTAACTACACCGCCAAGAAGGTGTTTGATTCCGGATTCTATTGGCCCACGATTTATAAGGATGCCCATGAATTTGTCAAAACCCGTGACGCTTGTCAACGTCACGGGAATATCTCACAAAGAAATGAAATGCCGCAAAACGCCATTCAAGTGTGTGAGATTTTTGACATCCGGGCATTGACTTTATGGGGCCATTTCCTTCTTCTCGCGGTAATAAGTACATACTGTGGCCGTTGACTATTTGTCAAATGGGTCAAGCTAAGGCTTTGCCTACCAACGATGCCCGAGTTGTTGTGAAATTCTTAAAATCTCTTTTGCTAGGTTGGAACCCACGAGCTATAATCGGTGATCGTGGTACACATTTCTCGCAATGACCCGCTTGATAGAGTCATGCGTAAGTATGGTGTAACTCACCGTCTCTCTCATCGCTGCACCACCCCAAACAAGTGGGCAGTGGAAGTTTCCAACCGGGATTAAAGAATTCGGAGAGGACGGTTGGCGAAAACCGTGCCTCTTGGTCGGATAAGCTAGATGACGACTGGGCCTTCCGTGACAGCTTATAAAACACCCATCGGTGTACTCCATACAAGCTTGTATACGGAAGGCGTGTCATCCGCCGGCTGAGCTTGAGCACAAGGCATACTGGGCCTTGAAGCATGCCAACTTCGATATTCAGATACCGGTGATCACCGGAAAGTTCAAATGAATGAATTAAATGAACTCCGTGATCAAGCATACGAGAACTCTTTAATCTATAAAGAAAAGACAAAGAAGATTCATGACTAAAGATCAAAACCGCGTTTTCAACGCCGGTGATCGAGTCCTTCTTTTCAACTCAAGATTGAAGATTTTCTGAAAACTAAAATCCTACCGGTCCGGACCATTCACCATCACTAAAGTATTTCCATATGGAACCATTGAGTTATCTCAACCCGATGGTCCAAATTTTAAAGTGAATGGTCATCGATTGAAGCATTATTTTGGAGAGGACATTCCTCCTGTGATTGTCCCGGATCTACAAACTTTCCCATGAACCAATGAATGCGGGATCGAGTCAAGCTAGCGACTCGGGAATCAAAAACAAGAGTATGCTACATGGGTTTTCACCGTGTGTACCACCCTAGTGTGGGGAGTTGCCCTCATTGTTGTATATAAGAGTTTCATAAAAAAAAAAAAATCTTGCTAAATAATGGCCTTAGTATTTCCTTTTACGTTCTATGTTTCGCATAACCGCGGTACTTTGAATATTGAGGGCAATATTCATTTCTAGTGGGGGGGAATTTCACTAATTTTATCATGTAATTATACCACCCAATTCCCCATTTTGGCCAAATTTTTTTTTGGAGTAAGTGTTTTGTACTTACTCGATTACGGTTATCATCCACCATGTCTAATAAACAAAAGGATTGGCTAATCCAGAGCAAACGGCTCTTGGTAAAGATATCTCAAACCGTTGACGGCTTGCAATTTGCCCAAAATTGTATGGTATTCAAATTTCACCATATCCTTAAAAGTGAAGAGTTGGCTAGCCCGCAAGTTTATGGCTTCATGGTAAAGGCGTGGAAAACCATAATTGGTAATCACTCACCAAAGATAATATTGATAATTTATCTAAGAGTTGGCTAGTCCAAGCAAACGGCTTCGTAAAGACAAATCAAATCCGTTGAAGTCGATGATTTGCTCAAAATCATTCGCTATCGGTACCAAGGTTCTTACTTGAATCAAACATTTGGCTACTCCGTAAGTAATGGCTTTTGGTAAAGAGTTGAAATCCATTAATTTTTTCAAAACATTGCTAGGGACTAGCAATATCTTAGTGGGGATTGACGAGTGTGTAAATACTCATCATTTTGTACCATTTAAACCGCAAAACATCCGAAAACACGTAAATGCATCAAAATGATAAAATATCACAAATAAGTGTTTTATGTGTTTTAAATGCAAAATATCAAAACTGTGAAAACGATCAAGTTTGCATAATTGATGCTTTAGTCCCCCAAGTTTCAAAAGTTGTCAAAATACCCTCGTAAATCAAAATAAAGAAAAATATCATTTTAAGTCCCTAGGATTCTTAAGTTGTCAAAATTGGTCCTTAAAATCAAAAATTACAAAATTACAACTTTAGTCCTCAAGTTTTGAAATTGTCACAAATAGTCCTTGGAAATTTGAAAATGTCAAACCGGTCCTTGTACTATTGAACTTGGCAGCTTTGGTCCTTAGACAACTTTGGGAAATTAAGAGATGGTCCTTCAAGATTTCAAAATTGCAAACAAGTCCTTGTCATTAATATAATCCAAGCCTTGTCAAAATACCATTGTGACCCCCTGCCATTTCATCCTGTGACCCCTGCCAACCATTGTGACCTCCCCTTTTTGGACCCCTCGTCAACCAAAGTCAAACAAACACCTTTACCCGCCCACCTTATCCCCTTCCTCCCACCAAGTTGCCTGCAACTCTCAGGCCACCCTCCCATCACCTTTTCTCCTCAAACCTCCCCCTCATCATCACAACCCACTACAATTAATGCCACCCCTAGTCGCTAGTTCAGAGCCCAAGGTCAAAACCACTTTTCCGCCAAAACCAATCCAATGGCCAAAATGCTCCCAAGTGATCCAATGGTTCGGAAGAAGGGATTCATTCAGAGAGTGAGAAAGCTATTTGGTGTATAAGAAGAGGAAGAAGGAAGATACAAGAAGTACTTAGTTTTTTTAAATTTTTGAATGTCGCTTTTATTAAATTATCTTAGCTAGTCTCCTAATTTTGTAACTCAAAGCTTTTTGTATTGAATTTAAGTAGTTTAATCATTATAACTGCTTTTGAGCCTTAATTCAAAGTTTCACTTAAGATTCATATTTTCAGTTTACTGTTGCAAAATTTAGTTTCAAGTTCTTGAATTCAAGCTTCCACTAGCTTATTTTTAAGTGCAAACAAGTTTATTTAAGCTTATTATAGCTTTTTGTTAGGAATTAGAAAATTCCTTAGTGAAGAGTCGGTCACCCCAAATATTATCTAGCATAAGTTAGCTCGTAGACTTGTCGTTATTTACGTTATTATGTAGTTAATTAGTTAGTCAAGAGCGTAAAATAGTTTAGTGCAACACCGTGGAGGAAGGACGGTCTTTACCCCAGATCCCCGATCCACGTGCCGATAGAGGTCGATATTTGTAGTATAATACCCCTTCCTTCCATGGAAGGGGTGGTGCTTTCAATCTAATATTCCATACTTTTGAGAACCAAGTCTCTACCAAGAAAACACCCAACTCTCTAACTTTCTCTCTCTAATGGCAAACATGTATTTTGATCTTCCAAGACCACCCGAATCATCAAACACAATAATATTTGGATCCTAACAATTGGTATCAAGAGCCAAGGTTGTTGTGTTGTGTTGATTTTTGTGGTCTATTGTACCGTGTTAAAACTGTTTTTGATATTGGTTTTCCGCTATTATTGTGGGCAAACAAAGTGTTGAGTATTTCGTCATTTTAGAGGTCTAACAAATATAATATTGAGTATTCGGTCATTTTGGAGGTCTAACATATATAGAGGTCATTTTAGAGGTTTAACAAATATCGAGTGTTTAACAAATATTGAGTATTCCGGGCAAACAAGTGTTTAATATTGGTAGTCGGTTTTATGGGTCTTAACATGGTCCTCTTTATGACGCCTACTATAAAAATCTCATCCGTCACTTTCGTGGTCAAACGGGTCAAATATAAAGCTTTTCTTATGCGCTCGGGTATAGTATGAAGGTGGTCGGAAAACTCACGAATATCATGTTAGCGACTTGTCTAATCTGTCTGCATTCACCGAATTTGTTAGCGACTTAAAAAAATGACCTTAAAGACCTAGCGACTTGTTATTTAACAAGTCGAGCGAGTTAGCTTAGCGACTTGGCTAGCAACTTGGCTAGCGACTTGGCTAGTGATTTGGCTAGCGAGTTGGCTAGCGAGTTGGCTCAAGACCATTGTCACTAGCGACTTGACCTTGTGACAGAAATGAAGAAGAAGAATGAATGCAGATCTCAACCACTAGACCATCAAAACAAATACCAATACCAACATACTCGACCTCAGGTTGTTAAACCATCCTTGGTCCTAAGAAGAAGCTGTAGCAAACAGATCCGAATCAATAGTAAAACCAACTTCAACCAAAAATCTAATCCTAATTCATAATATCCTATATCATCAACCAACAACAAATCCACCTTTTTCATTCCACATTCCGTCATCCCATCTAATATACAAGAATGAAATGTCAAAATCACAAGAGATCTCAGAAGGGTTAACTGTCTATCTTTTACAGATTTTTATTAACCTTTCTCATCATTGATCAATTTTTTGAAGACTCGCTTCATTTATTGTATTCGAATACAAAGAAGAGGTTTATAACAATCTTGTTATACCCTCTTCTTAATTCGGTAAAAGACACATGGACTAGAACATCAATTACCAATACACAAAACAACTTCACATATTTGTACCTACCTTAGACCCTCTAAACATCTTGAAGCCGGTCATTAACTTAACCATCCCCGCAGCATACGCCCTTGGTGCGTCTAAAGACCTTCGAACCATCCCCGTGGCGAGGTCATGGTATGCACATGGTTTGTTTTGATACTTGTTGTTTGAATCAATTTGGTCTTTGATAATGAGATTAAGAAAAGCAAGAGGTTTATCAGATGATATGAGAGGCGTGTTTGTATTTGATGATACTTTGGGTGGGGTGAGAGTTATAACACTGATGCGAGTGAGAGGCAGATGGATATGAGATTTATTTTAGCAGATTTGAGATGAGAGAAAGTTTGGTGAGATATGATGGAGGCGTACTTTTTTTTGTGAGATTAGGGTATTTCTTATGACCTAATATTTAGGTAAAAGTTACTTATAACCGGTTATAACATTTTATGTATGGATCGGACTCAACTCATTTTGAATCGTGGGCTTTAAAAATTACAATCAGTTTTATGGGTGTGATTTGGTTTGGACTAGAGGATGTGGGTTGATGACATTGATGAGCCGGTATTATTGAATACAAATGTGTCATCCGTTTTTTTTCATTCACAAAAATATTGGTTACATATTTTATTGATTGAAAATGTGTATGGTATATTTGGTCTCATAAATTTTCACGGAAAGATACACATGATCACGGCTTGAGCTTAATTTTTGAGAAAAAGATTATTAAAGTTGGTGACCTCACTTGGGCTTTGGTGTTTGAATGGATAAATCACACTTTTCATTTGGAGGTTGTACACTTTGGAAAATTTGTGTGATACTCTTTGGCCCATGAATTATTAATGGCTCAGGTATATATGTTGTGGCTAAACCGAACTTATTCTCCTATTGATCTTTGATGCAATAATGATGAGATGATTTATTGAGAAGGTCAATGAATATTCAGATGGGCTTTGTAGACAAATGAAACAATGCTTGGTCATTAAATTTCAACGAAAAATACATTTGTCTACGGCTAACGTTTGTATTTCATTTGGCTAAAATGTTGAGACTTAATATTGAGATTTGCTGAGATGATGTGATTTGGTTATGAGGACTGGTACTTTGGGGGATACATTTTCACGAATAATATTATGTAACGGCTTGAACTTATGATTAATCAAAGTTGACTACGGGTTTGTTGTTCAGCATGTCTTATTTGGATTTGAAGGGAAGGTTTTTCCGGGCGCGTTTACTTATTTTCATCTTCTTTCTTTCTACCATTCCACGAAGATGACTTGTTTGGGCTTTTATAGAGGGTGATAAAGACTTGGCTATTTAGTTACGTTTGTGATTCTTTCTCGCTTGACCCACAACGTTGCTATCACTTCGGTGTCTCACTCATTGAGAATGTCAAGAGGTTTTGTACTTGGGTACACCGCTTCTTCATCACAAGGATTAGTACAAGTTTAAGTAACAAACCGAGAATTTTACTTCATTATCAAGTTTGGCATATCGGGTTTATTTTTCCATATGGTCACCATAATAGCCGGATGTAATCGTGAATGGTGTGTCTACCTAAGCATACGATGGTTGATGATTTTGCCGATGTTGGATAATGAACTGACGAACCACGCATGTTCCCTAAAATGATATTCACCAAACCAAAGTTGTCATACCACATTCAAGTCGACATTGTTTACGGTTTTGTCTTGATTTGGTAAAATCCCGAAAGAACCTATTTCTGTTAAAATCATAGACTTGTAAAATCCCGTGACAATGGAAATATCCTCGCAATAGTAAAGTGAATTTCTGGATCTATCTTACGGTTTACTCTTGGTTTTGTAAAATCTCGCGAAAGATACTATTTTTTTGGTTTAAACCATAGAGTTGTAAAATCCGTGATGATGGAACCATCCCGAGAAAGGAAAGTGTATGTTGGGATCCTTTCTGATGCTGGTACTACGGTTTCTACTTCAAGAAGCGGATAAAAGGGTGTACTTCATGAATTGATGTGTGTTTGGATATTCGTCATGGCAAGTTAGGTTATTACATGGTTTTACGGGGTTATGTGCTTTAATCATGGTCGGATGAAACCATTATCGAGTTCACTTAAAACGCCAAAGGAGGCTAGAATTGAGCATTTAACTAGAAAATGTGACAACGGGTTAATTCAAGATTATTTATTCGAGGTTGAAGTGAATTATCACGGCAAGTGTACTTAGTATCCGAAGATATCGGGATGGATGGATGAAGATTCTTCGAGATTCTTGTTCGAGCTTATTATCTAAAATGAAGACTTGGAAATCTAGTTATTGTTGGGTGACTTTACCTTTTCTTTACCACTGGGGAACTGGGCTCTTATCACCTCAAAATAACTATCACTTAAAGGAGTTACGTTGTAGTGCTCAAAGGTCACATTCAATTGTGGATTTTCAAGAGGTGATGTACGCCTATTACTTGATGGTTGGTTGGTCAAGAGTATAGAGTACTTAGAGATTCAATGGAGCATGATTTCTCACGACCGCTCTTTGTTACACATGTGCAAGTTTAAGTCACGAGTTCAAGTTAATTTACTTTAGGGTCAAATTCATCATATCGGGTTATCTCCATCACCGTCATGACAAAAAGCCCACCGAATGATAATGGGTTAATTGCATGTTTTGCAAGAGAGTTGAAAGAGAGAGACTATGACGTATGAACACAACAGCTCATGCCTCGCTCTCCAAAGAAAAGAAAAGTGTACGTGTCAAGCGCTTTATCTTCCAAGAGAAATCTTCTAACTAATGACCATTCTCATCAACATGCTTCATGCTTTTTCCATGCGCTCACCATAAAGTGAACCGGCTATCACCGATTGTTTTCTCATTCCACTTGCTCGATTATAATGAAGATGGCGACATCATGTGCGATTTTACGGGAGAGAAGTGTGAATAGAACATTCGGATGACTTTCACTTATTTAATCAAGAATGGCAACCCGTATGCAATTCTCGAGGGGAGAAGAATGTGAAATTACCGCATGGTTGATTGATTTATGAGAATAATGGTCAACGGCTCCAAACTCATGTAAGAACCGATCTTCTTCTTATCGGGTCATCGTTATATGGAGTTTCTTCTATGAGCCGTTAGTTGACATCTTCACAAGTCGATATGAGTTTATTGACAAAGTACTTCGGTTAATGCTTCACGCACATCAACATGATGATTCCAAACAACCTTCCGCTCTTGTTTGATGTGATTGTTTGCTTGGTGTTACCATTTCGTGTGTTCGCTGTGGCTCGATTGTCGATTTTTGATGAACATCTTTCGTTTTTGTTTGATTGGGAGGATTTTAGTTAAGGGATTTCCAAGATGTAAGTTGATGGGATGCTTTTTGGTGATGTTCTTGTTTTGGTGAGTTGAAGATGTTAACTATCTATTCCCAACCGGACAATCTTGAAGAAGGTCGAGTCTACACTGTTTCTACATTTTCTCGCTACATGTTAGAAGACTAAAGACGAGTTGCATTTAATGATCTAAAGACTTCTTCTTAACTGGCATTTATCAAACAGATTGTCGGTTTAGGGAGAGCACTAATCGGGAGAGAGTTATAAGTCGATTCAATCCCCAATTAGACTTGCTCATATTCTTTAGCAAATGACTCGAGACGTTGTTATTGACTATTTCACGATTGACATTTGACACAAGTTGATTACTTGAGTTAATCATTTATCACTTATTTGAGATTGAAGTTGACTTTCACAAAGGTGTGTTCTTATTTGATAACTTGCTTCGGGCTTAAGAATTTGAGTTAAGACTTGGCTTATCTAGTTACCAAGCAATGAAAGTGGATGGTCAAGACCCGTTAACTATCACTATTAGGAGTTACTTTGTTTTACTCAAAGGTCACACGATATGACGGTGTGGATAATCGCAAGAGGTGTTAATGTCTCATACTTTGCTCGAGTAATGAGTACTTAGAGATTTGCTTGAAGCATAAATTCTCGACAACCGCTCTTCCATCATTGGGTGCAAGCTTAAGATACAAATGCGGGAAGTTGATTTCGATTTCAAGTAGGGTATATCGGTTTTCTTCTTCAAAGGTCACTCAAATTGTCTACATAAGGGTTGATAAAAATAGTCGAGAGAGTCTTCAAAGAAGTTGATTCTCACAAGAGTTCAAGAGTTCTTCTCAAATTTCTAGTATACGGGCTTATTATGTGTTGTCGATTTTGAATCATCAAACCGTAAACGGGAAGGAGACTCACATCTAAACACAAAGCGAGTAAACTTGATGAACTTAATTCTTCTAAGTGATTCAAGATATCCCGGAAGACAAATGTTATTACCGCAGAAACTCAATGTTTGACTCATGGCGAGTAAACTTGATGAACTTAACTCTTCTAAGTGATTGAAGATATCCCGGAAGACATTTGTCATGACCGCAGAGAATCTCAAGGTTTTACTCATCGAGGCTTTTGGTGTTATTATTCCAACTACATGAGGAAGTGATGTAATAAAAAGTTTTGAAGATAAAAGAGGTACACAAGTGTGTGATGATAGAGATTGTGTACATTGGGGATGCTCATTGTCTCACTGAGGGCTTAATATGTGATTCGAGTTATAATCACTTATTCCGAGCGACATCCGAGAGATTGTCATCCGCAGAGATAATCGCGATTCGGCCCGCTTCTTCAATGTTATCGGTTGTTCTCTTCGGGCATTCGGGTACTCGGGTTCTTGAGCTCATGCACTTTCTTCAGAGGAGAGAAACGTATACATCGTGGTTATTCTTTAGCTATTGGACTTAACTGCTACTGATGGTATAAGTTTCTTTGTCTTCGGGTTTGTGTGTTCGGGTTCGTGAGCTCTAGTCAAGAGACCGACCGATCAATTCAACTACGCTGGGGAAGTGGTCTTGACACCTTTTGGAATGGATTGCGCTGAGACTTCGTTGGTTATGAAATTTGAGAAGATTATTTATGAGTGGGATGATACGGTGTTGTTCTTCTATTGATGATATAACCCCAACGATGAATCACGGTGATTATTCTTAAAAGGAGCAGATGTTCGATGATAATGGTGTGCTTCTTTGTGCACCGCTAAGAGAAGCTTGAAAGAAAGCTTTGAATCTTTCACCATAGGATTTTCGGTTTGGGGAAGTCGCCAAAGTCTCACTTTCATCGGTTCAAATTCTTTCTTCAATACAAGAGCCCTGGAAGCTTTGGTGGTGAATGTTTAAGAGTTGATGACTTCATTCTTCTACAACGGGGCTGCTCGATATCCTTATCTCGGTACTCGTATCATCATCTTCTTTAACTATATCATCTAAACTATCTTTGTATATACTTATCAGAAAACCAAATACAAAAATATAAAACCAACAAAAAGAAAATAGAAAAATAGAAAATTTCAAAAAAACCCATAAAAATCTGAAAAAATTTGAAAAATACCAAAAATATGTTTTTCTATGACATGTCTTCTGGTATCGATAACATCTGCGGTCTTAGAAATGTCATTCAATAATGGCACGGGACCATAGATGAAGTTCGAAAGTGAGGTGTAAATATTCTTTTCTAAACATGTCACAAATCATATGGCTTTGCTTATTTCAGATCAGAACGGGCTTCAAATAATGGCTTGCGCTTATTTCGATCAGAACCGTGCTTAAACTATGGCTTGCTATTATTTCCGATAGCAACCCGCTCTTCAAGGAAGGAAAGTGTCGCTAAATCAATTTTCAAAATATTTCGTGCACTTATCCTAAAAACAAATTTTGAGGAAAGTATGTCAAGGATCATTGCTCCTACACAAATGTTTTTCCGCCTATAATTCTTCGTAAAAATATTTGTTGTTTTCAAAATGGTGGGAAATAAGTTGCTTGAAAAACAATCGCTTCAAAGTTTTCGTAAAAATTGAAAACTCAATCAATGACTTCAGCCGCTTTTAACCTTTTCGGAAAAATGAGTCATTGATTAAGGGGAGAATGTTTTCAAATCTATATCATCTAACGAGCTTTCTTAATTATCCTACGTGCTTAATTAAAAATGATATTTGCTCGTGTCGAAGGACTAGGAATTTAGGATATGATTGTTAGGTTTAGATGATTAGAGTTTGATTAACACATAAACCCCATGCCTTATATGAACCGATTGATATATTGAATTGACTTGAATTAGTCGATTGTTGTTTGGGTGATGTCGACCACCATATATCTCAGATGTGTGTTCACTAACGATGCGTATATTGGTATAAAAGAATGTTCCCGATCCGGATCCCACAATTGAAGATGATTGGATGCCGAAAGAAAGTGGTAACTATTTCTTGGGTTGACAAATGAAGAAACGGAGCTTAATTGGACTTCTATGGAGAGTTGGCATAAATGCAACGTAAGAGGTCTCACCGCATCGCAGATGGTTTTCTTAAGTGATTGAAGAAACAATTTTAACTCGACCTCGGTTGGCATTCAAAATGCAACGAAGAAGAAGTCTCATCGCATCTCGCAGACGGTTTTCTTCCAAACCCTACAAACAACAATGTAAGTTTCTCAACCACCTAACGATTCTTTGTGCGGATACCATTTTAAACAATTTTGAATAATTTGATTAAATTGTTTTGAAAATGGAAAACATTGTTTTGAATATATATTGGACTAATTTTTGAAAATCACCGGACTTCATGTTATCAAAACCTAAGTCACTCAATTATTGACTTCCGTCATGGATCGAGGGGGAGAGTGATTTAAAATAAAATATTTTCAAATGATGTTTCTTCACAAAAGTTCCGCTCTTGTACGATAATAAGTGGTGATCTAAAGATTTAATGTTATGTCATGGTATGATTTTTCTTTAGAATCAAGGTCTTTCAAAACGAAATTTTTTCTGTTTGTTTGATTGTGAAATTGTTTTGTTTTACTTAAAAGATCTCTTAAAACTATCATACGACACTAACAATCTTTAATGTCGAAAAACTGCTCCTTATCCGTCATTTTTCAAAATTAAATCTTGCCACGCCTTTCCCCAAACTTTCTAAATGACTTAAATCGATGGGATCACAAATCTCAAATGGTTTGATCGGGGAGAGATCGATTTAAATCTCAAACTGCTTAAATGGAATTGGTTTTAGTCCTTTATAGGCACTCCGCCTCCATGTGCCAAACGATTTTAATATACATAATGCACATGTTGAGGAGGAGGATTTATCCAAAACATGATGAGTATTTAAACCAGCCACATATTCTCCCATGTTTTTAAACCTTATTAATCACTTGGGATCCAAAATCTCAAAGGGTTTGATATTTTGATCGGGGAGAATATGTGATTTAATATGAAATTTGATAAATGATGATCGCTTTGATTCAATTGTGCAGTCGCTCTCTCATATGTGCTAAACGCCGAATCTCGCTACATATTGAGGGGAGCAAAACCATCAAGTACAAAAGTTTTTTAAAGAGATTTATAAAGTACCTTGATTGTGTTTTCAAATGGTTTTCTTAATGGATTTTGTGATTGTGGATGTGCTTCAAAAGAACTCTTGCTCTATGTGATAAAATGTTTTAAAATATCCTATGCATGTATCGAGGGGAGAATTTTACCATGAAAATCAAATGGCTTTTTCAGTATGAAAATTGTGATCAAAGAAAATATTTCAAAGTCCTCTCTTGCCTCCTTGTCGAACAATTTCTAAATCATACGCACATGTTGAGGGGAGGTTTTCTAAATGATCAAAACTATTAAGGTACAAAATGCTTTGATCTCGTATCACAAGTACCTTGATTGTTTTTCCAAATGATTTTTCTATTGGTTTCATGAAGGAAAGAACAATACCAAAAGACCGACCAATTTACTTTATGCATGGAGTTATAAGGATGGTTAGGTTAGGTATTCGCTCCCATGATTCGCTGTAACCGGAGGGATCTACCGAGGACAATCCACTAGATAGTGTAGAGTCCTTAGGTATGATGAAAAAGGAGAAAATGAGAAATGGGAAGAGTGCGGATCGAGACAGAGCTAGTAATCGAATAAACCCAACAAGGTTCTAGTTATGAAGTCTCGAGAAGCAATCAAGGTCAAGAATGAAAAGAACCGAATGTGAAAAGGTGAAAAGAAATAGCCTCCATCAATTCAACCTTAGGGCAAGAATCGGTTCAATACATATGCTCTTGGTTGTTACTAAGGTAACACCGGTATTGAAGACAAGACGTCATGGACCCAAAGGACGCACCGCACTTCAACTTTCCAAACCACTCAAGTTCCTCTTAAAAGGGCTTGTTTCATTCTCATGGGAACCGACATAATCTATCGACTTTCTCTTAGAGATCGCTGATATTGAAGAAGGAGACCTCTCCCTAGTCTCCCAAGACAGAACCAAATATGCACGATTGAGTCTAGAGCCAAGAAATCATCCACAATATCTCATTAGGACACTAAATTCTTGAAGACTTGCTTTTCACACAATGTGGAAAGTAAGTATATATTAAGAGTCCCACGATTATCCTTGTGGTATTGCCGTAACATCCGAGTGATATGTAAAAATATTCACAATGAAGATGGAAATCCTTCAGAGCCAACATCAAACAAGCTCTTGGTGGGTGACATGAGATTTTGCAAAAGATCAAGCTTGTGACAACCGGATAGAAACAATGGGAGATTCACTCGTGAATCAACCTTGGTCCAGAATGGAATTGACGAATACTTTTAGAAAAACCGCTCGATGTGCAAATCTTCTTTCTAGCACGTCGAATGTGTATTCATTTCAAATTCAAAAAGTATCTCCGATTGAAAAATACTTTAGAAAACCGCTCGATGTGCGAATCTCTTCTTTCGCTAGCACATCGAATGTGTACTCTTTTCAAATACAACATGTATTTTGATTGAAAATTGATCTTTCTCATAAAACCTTCGTCAGATTGCAAAACTCTTTATTCTAAGCAATACGCGATTGTTTTTCAAATCAATTTTCATCAATCGCTGAATCTCAATTACCGTTCACTCACTCCGTGTTGTCTTCTTTGAGACGCCCGGTTTGAGAACAAAGCTAGAACAAATGAAACCCCGTCAAGGAGATTCTTAGGAATCCTACCGATCACGATGCATTTGTACTCGATCAACTGGGAACCGTGGGCCGTGTACCTCAATTCAACGAAGTGATCAAAGACACTTTCGTGTGTTTTATTGCTAATCGTTGTTTGCGGTACATTTGGGTGGTTACCGATCGTAATTGAGAAGTCAATCCAAAGCCGCATGCTCACAAAGATCCACACTTAATTTGAAGAAATCATGACTGGTGCATATCTCACTACTACAAAAAAGTCCATAAAGACCAGTTAGAATAGCTTATAAAAACTGGTTTTGGAACCACTCTCTGTGAGGGGGTATCTCTTTGACTGAAACACATAGAAACTGGTTATATAACCGATCTCTTTCTTAAAGAATTAACACTAGTTTTATTGTATGAACCGGTTTCGATTATAGAGTTGAACAGGTATCACAAATGAGAATTACCATCAATAAAAACTAGTTTCTATTATAGAGTCGAATCAGTACCAATAGATTTCTAATTTTCCATTTTTGGCTCTTATTTATATGTAATTCTGATAGGAAAATAATTCAGTACCATGAAACTCAAAAGTCAATAAGTAACATCCATTCAAATATTATAATCCAATACAATAACATCTTTTCAAATATTACATAAATCATATACAAATACACAATCAAGGTTGCAATTCTTGCTTTCTTCCAATGCTTGAGGCTTGTTTCTCATACGGATCATTCAATAAGCATTTATGTCCATATAGCATCTACAATGTAACAAACTATCAATATACATTGTGTCACCACATTTCATCACTTTTAGAGACTTAAAACACCAAAACAACTTTATATGTGCTTGTTCCACATTTATCTCTAACTTGTCAAATACCAATGAATCAATGTACTAAACCTGTATCCAAAGTAAATAAAAATATTAGGAACAATAAGTAACGACTTAATTGTTACGTAAAGAAAGCGATACTATTTTTTTGTAAGTTAAAAATCCTTACCAAATGGCATCTCAAATAGTTGTTTGATACCTTTTGCATCATTTTCTATCTACAACATACGAACCCATCTAAACGAACTGCTGCAAGATCAATGAATCTACATACAAGCCGAACAAAATAACTTGTACGTAAACAAACAGCTTAGTTTATATACACAAAAAGGTTTCATATCACCTCTTGACATTATCACATAAACATATACTCCTTAAGTCACACACCTAATAACTTTATAAATCAATAATATAAGCAAATCATTAATCGTGGTAACAACAACCTTTACATGCCAATGTCATGAATCGCCTTTATAACTTTAACTTTAAATGCAACCATTACGAACTTGCCATTTCCTATGTTACTTGAGAGTTGAGTAGATCAGTATCCTACTCATATCAATTCAACAAATGTTGCAACCACAAATAAGTAAACGGGCTTTAATTGGCTAAAACAGAGTGATTTACCCACAAACTTACACATATTAACAGGGATTATACTTGCTTTGAACATGATATGGCTGGAGTTTTATTTCACATGACAAACAAGTAATTAAAAAGTAAAAACAAAAAAGTTACTTGCCACAAACTTCATATATATTTAGTACTCAGTAAGCTGTATAATATAACGACCCAGAATCAATTCTTAAATCAAACATGTGGTGAGTACCGAAATCATACCTGTGCCCATGTAAAAGAAAGGATTCCTTAGAATCCAAACTGCAAAATTATATTAAAAAATAAATAAATAAATAAAATAATCGCACTCAGAATGCAAAACTTCAAACCATAACATAAGACTATCGAAGATCACCGCACGAGAATACGAACTTTATCAACCAAACTCATAAAAACCAAATCAACCATGATAGCATTGATCTCAAACCACTAAACCTCGCAACATCTAAAACACGACCACCACAATAACTTGGGTGAACACATCAAAAAAAACCGCAACACAATATGAACCACACAACCATCACGATACTACCAACTCGATCCGAACCGTGATCGAACCCAAGCGACACACGTGAAATACATCCGAGTCGGACGACACGACCTCAAACACCTTCTACAACAACATCCTCACGACCTCGATGGTTAAAGATCCCGACCGAACCACTTGCACAATGATCCAAACCAACAATCTATTCCATTCATCTAATAATCAAATTTTAAACAAGGGTGAAAGCATTAAGTTTAATAAATTCTAACCAAACAAGTTCATTTATTAACTTTTTAATTTTGCATAAATAAATAGTAGTATGGTAAAGATATAAATAGTTTTACATATGCTAAAGAACTGGGTTTAAACAATCATTAGCTAAATAATTAACCTTAAGTATAAAGATTAATAGTTAACCAAAAGTAGTTATCTTTAATTAGATGACTGTTGCAAAAGATCAAATCTTTATTATTGTTGTAATAAAAGAAAAAAGGGAATCTTGAGATATAAAGGGACAGCAAGAAGAAGGAGCGAATGAAGATGAAAGTATTGACTATTTCAACAACAAGAAAAATTGATGAATAAACAAAGAAACCATATTGAGTATTTGAGTATTTATCTAATACAAGTAGCTAAGTATTTAGTTACTACGAAAAGAATGTGAAGAATTATTTACAAACAGTAAGAGACGGAGGGAGGCTATTCAACCACCGTCAAAGACGACGACCGGAAGGTTGTTGACTAGTGTAGTTGAGATTAGGTTACAAAGGATGTGTGAAGAGAGAAGATAGTAACTTCTTTTTAGTTGAGATTAGGCTTTGTGAGAATTTTTTGATAAAGTTTGTAAGTGTAGGGGCGAGTATCGGTCTAAGCCGTGATCGGACCGAGACCAATTTAGTTTAAAATCATTGGACCGAGAATCGGACGGAATGTGTTCAATCCGTTTGGGTCGCTCGGTCATGTCCGGTTCTTCGGTCGGTTCGGTTCGAAAAAATAAAATGTTCGATTAGACGTGAAGACCGGACCAAAATGAGGACCGAATATGAGGTAAAGTTTGGACCGAGGGCCGGACCAAAATAGTTTCGGTCTGGTCCAGTTGGTCTAGTTCGAGCCGGTTTCTCAGTTTGGTCCGGTCCGTGATCCATTATGTTCACCCCTATATTAGGAGTTATCAAAGTAATTATATCAATAACATAATATTTTATCCCTATTTTTTTTTATAATGGGTTTTAGCTTCTTTTTTTCATTTGCATAAACTGAGAGCGTTCTTTCAGTAGTTATAGATATGTAAGGAAAAAAAGTCATTATGAATTTGAAAATAATACCGGTGTTTATTTAAACAACCGTGTTTATCATAGAAAACTTAGAGATGGGGTCTCTTCAAACAACCTATGTCTTTGACTTTATGCATAGAGTGGTTTTTAAAACGAAACCAGCTTTTGTACGATTTGGATTAAAGAGACCAGTTTATGCCAAAACCGGTTTCTATGCTTCCCATGCTCCTTACTTTTAACTACAAAACCGGGTTTTTGAAAACCGGTCTCTGTTAAGAGGTGTCTATGGCCTTTGTGTAGTAGTGTCTACATAACCCTGGTTCGATATTTTTATACTATGCTTCGCTACGGCCGCAAATATCATGAACCAAAGAAGGCTTCCGCTTACTCGATGGAAAGATGTCATGATTCAAAAGTGTGAGCATGTCGGTCCGAATGTCACAACATCACATGATGGCAACACAACTATGGATGATCCAGAGATTTGATGGGCCGATGATCTCAAAGAAAGCTCAAGATCATCAAAGATGCGGATCAGCCCAAAGGCCTCCACTTAAAGTACTAATCTATCACGGACTTTGAAGAATCACAAAAGCACAAAGATTAAGGAAATGAAGAATTCAAGTCTACGAGCTCAAGAACAAAGTCAAGAATAGAATGCTAGGATTCGAAATGTAAAACATGGGTGACCTCCTTGGGGAGATTGTTAGGAATTAGAAAATTCCTTAGTGAAGAGTCGGTCACCCCAAATATTATCTAGCATAAGTTAGCTCAGACTTGTCGTTATTTACGTTATTATGTAGTTAATTAGTTAGTCAAGAGCGTAAAATAGTTTAGTGCAACACCGTGGAGGAAGGACGGTCTTTACCCATCAGATCCCCGATCCACAGCCGATGGAGGTCGTGTATTTGAAAGTATAATACCCTTCCTTCCATGGAAGGGTGGTGCTTTTCAATCTAATATTCCATACTTTTGAGAACCAAGTCTCTACCAAGAAAACACCCAACTCTCTAACTTTCTCTCTCTAATGGCAAACATGTATTTTGATCTTCCAAGACCACCCGAATCATCAAACACAATAATATTTGGATCCTAACACTTTTTGTAAGCTTGGAATTCAGTTTCAATCAATATTGGTCCATGGTCAACAAAAGTCAACTGTGAAGAAATTTTGTTCAACAAGCATGGAAATGGTGACAGCCGATGCGAGTGGATTTGGGTTGGATTTGATATAGAATAGCATGATTTGGGTTCTGTTTGAATGCAGTAGCAGTTTCGACATCATGTGAGTATTACCTCATTTTCGCTTTTAGTCATTTGCGCTTATGTTTGTGTTTGTATCTGGATCATAAATGGCTTAAACCTGCTCAAATAGTTGTAATTAGGATGCTAGACTTAGTTTAAATAAGTGGAATGAGTTAAATCAATAATCGCTCAGTTTAAATTGCATAATTTGAACATCGTTGTTTGGATCTGGATTTGCATGAGCTTGAGCTCTTATTTTTGCTTAAAACCTGTCTATGTAATCTCAACTAGTTGCATTAGAGTCATTTTAGTCTTAATATTGTCTCTGCATAGGCTAAAAGTCAAAATCAACCTTCATATGTTCTAAGTTCTTATCTGTTAAAAATATTTGATATCAAAATCTTGTTATGTGTTTAGAAATCACTAGATTAGCCTAATATAGTTTCATTTCACCATAACTCATCAATATCAATCCACAAATCAGTTGCAAAGTTCAAATAAGTCAAACCTCTCATTTCTGTCAAAAGTCAAATTTGCAAAAACCAGTTTTGAACCAACCTAAGTTGATTTTTAATTAAGTCATTTCTGGGTCAAATCAAGTGAGACTTTTGGTTTTTAAAACTTCAACTGGTCAAGTTACTTATTATGATTTTTATGGAATTTTGGTAATTTTCTAAAAGCTTCAAAACAGCTTTTCAAACAGGGCTTATTTGCCCTGTTCACAACTCGATGAGCACCAGTTTTCTCGATGACTTAGGTTTGTCCCAAGCTCAATCAGAGCTTATCTAGGTCTCGGGTTTTTGGTTTGAAGGTAGCTAGCCAGTGTCTATTTTAGATTCCAACCTTTGGTTTTCTCGTTACAACTTATTAATAAGCAGCTGCATTAGCCACAAGTAGCCCATCAAAACTGTTTTGAAGACTTGGTGTTCAAAACACCAAATCTGTAGTTTACAATTTAGAGGTTAAAGCTTGTTGTAATTTGTTGCATTTGGGTACTCTTATCATATCATAGCTTCGTATTCTTGTGGTGGCCTTTGGTTTTCATTTATTTATTTCAAGTCTTATTTATAAGCACTTGCCTTGCGCTTCATATTCTTGCACACAACCCTCTGCTTTTATATTTTTCCTAGGTTCACAATATTATTTTAGACTTTTCTTGAATTTTTCATATTTTCTTGCAATCGCTTGCTATTTTCTTAATTTAAAAGCAGCTTTTAGGCCATTTTAATTAGCATTTAATACAATTAATTCGAGGAAAAGTTCAAAAAATAATTTTTCATTTTTCCTAGGTTAAGATAAATATAAAAAGTAAAAAATTATTTTTCCAGATTTTCATAGTTTAATTTGTAATTTTAGCAATTTAATTAGTTTTAAGTAGTTTTAATTCATAGAAAATAGAAAATAATCGTAAAATATAAAAATAGTTTTGAAAATTCTTTTAGTTATTTTAGATTTTCTGAGTCATAATTTCATTTTCAAGCTTTATTTCATATTTTCTTGTATTTTAGGTATTATTAATTAAGTAAAATAGTTTTTAATTAATAATAATTAGATAAATAGTCATAAAATAATTTTCTTTTTCTTAAAATTTTCTTTTATCATTAGGTTTGTAAAATGTCATTTTCATATTTTTAGGACTAATATTGCTTCAGTTTCACATTTTCTTTTGTACGTCACGTAGTTTTTAATAAAGTTTTATAAAAGAAAAAATTAAAAACATTAGATTTTACAAATAGTGATAGCGTTTATTTAATATAGTTTATCTTTTAATTTCCTTTAATTTGCATTTAAGCCCTGTAATTTATAAACTTTTCCTTAGTTATGATCAATCACAATCCTTTCCTGCTCAAATTCTCTCAATCACTACTGCGTTCGACTATTCTCATAGCTCGTTGGGACTTAACGACACTGGGAAACACTATACTCTCTGGACTTCATTGCATTTGTTTCCGTGATCGCTTTAAGTTTGTTACTAGTTAGCCATTCACAAGTGGCTAGCTTGTGTGACAAAACTTGACGGTTTGGGACCGAATCAGTCACTTTACATACAGTATACCACAAGGACCATATTTGCAACACCTTTTTTTTGTTCCCCTTTTGTAACCTAATTTTGATACAACGACTACCATTTCATACGACAAAACACACATAAAGGGGTTGGTCCTATAGGAAATTTCAAAGTATAGGTGGATATGGATAATGAAACGAGAGAGAGAGTGACACAAGTGGTAGTGATCCGTAAGATTTCGATTATGATCCAGATGATTTGGATTGTAATCCAAAGCATGATGTAGTGTTTGATGATGATGAGCATGTACTTAAAGATGCTCCTGTAAGTATGAATCATTTGAATGACAATCCGCACCCTAAACATGATAAAGTGGTTAATGATGATGATGAGCATATACTTGAAGATTTTGAGGTTCATGAACATGATCTAGATGTCATTGATTTTCACTCATTTGGAAGATGGAATTGCAAGTGATAAAATGATGTCAAGCCAAGGAGCATTATTCAATGCTTAGAGAATATGCCCAATAGTTGATTAATTAAAATCGACACAATTGTTAGGATTTATGTACAACAAGAACCAAATCAAGAGTCTCCAACAAGAACTTTTAGAATGGTGTATGTGTGTTTAGGAGCTCTTAAACACAGTTTCAAAGCTTGTGGCAGAGAAATCTTATGATTGGATGAATGCTTAATGTCAGGTCCTTTTTCCAGGTCAAATACTAACAGCAGTTGGGGTTGATGCAAACCATGGTATTTATCCAATAGCATAAGATGTAGTTGAAGCAAAAAATAAGGCATCTTGGTGTTGGTTTTTGAAATTACTTGGAGAAGATCTTGATATAGAAACCAACTTCAATTTCACTTTCATTTTTGATATGCAAAAGGTACATATTTTATTGTATAATTTTCCATGTGTTTTATGTAAAATGAGAACATGTACAGTTTTAATCCCATCATTAACCTTAACTGTCCACAGGGACTTATACAAGCCATTACAAGTGTGTTTCTAATTGCTGAACACAAGTTCTGTGTTAACCATATTCATGAGAATATGATGTCACAGTTTAACGGAGGTGTTAACAAATACATGCTTTGGAATATAGCTAGAGCTACTATTGTTGTTGAATTCAACAAAAAGATAGCTCAGCTCAAGTCATACAATTCTGCTGCTTATGATTGATCAAGATTCCAGCTGAACAATGGACCAAATCATATTTTTCAGGTAATTCACTAACTTACATTGGACAAAATCATACTAATAATTGGTCATATATTTATATATTGTGTGATTTGTTTAACAAGAAGAGCCAAATGTGATATACTCTTAAACAACATATGTGAGGTGTTCAATAGGTAGTTAGTTGATGGCAGAGATCAACCTATCATTACTTGCCTGGAATATATCAGAGAGTACTTGATGAAGAGGATTGTAGTAGTTCAGAAAGTGATAGAAAAGATTGTCGGACCACTTACTCCTACTATGACAGCCATTTTGATGCTACCAAAAAAGAAGCTATAACTAAATTGTTGATTGGAATTGAGGTTCTTTATATCAAGTAATTGGGCCTTACAAGGATCAGTGTGTTGTTACGATAGATAGAATGGAGTGTTCTTGTAGAAAGTGGGAGCTGACTGGAATACCATGTAAACATGTTGTGGCTGCAATAAACAACATGACTGAGAATGGAATGGGAGTTGGTATACCTGAATAGTGGGTTCATGCTGCTTACAGACTTGAAACATGGGCACATGTATACTTATTCAAGATCAACCCATGTAATTGCAGAGAGATGTGGCCAGTAGTTGAGTCTAAAACAGTCACAATACCAATTATTCACAAACCCTAAGTTGGTATGCCACCAAAGAAGAGGAAGAAGTCAGTTAGCTTGTAAGTCAAAATTGTTCAGTTATTATGCATTGATCATTGAACAATATGAATTATGTTAAGTTTAATGTATTTGGATTTTAAGTATTTTGGATTATAAGTATTAACTCTAGTTTCATGTATTTTGGTAAATGTGATGTGTCTATGTTTGTTTAATCATGCTATGTTTGCTGAGTATGACCTTCTAAAGTCAATTGTCATGTAGTATATGTTTGCTGAGTATATACAAACACCCCCTTTATCCAATGCAAATAGTAAATGGGATGAGTTGACTGAAAACTGCAAATGCTTATGGATACAGTCATATCCAAACACCCATTTAGCATTTGCAGTCAACTCATGCAGTCTGCAAATCATACCCAAAACACCCCTTTATCCATCGTAATAACTCATGTCATGAGCATTTTCATTTTGACTTGTGAAGTCAAACCGCAAATGCAAGATGGCATGAGTCAAATTAAAAATGCAAATATAGTCAAAGTTTTCAATGCAAATTATTAATGAGATGAGTTGACTGCAAACTGCAACTGCTTATGGATACAGTTATATCCAAACACCCATTTACCAATTGCAGTTAACTCATGCAGTCTACAAATCATATGCAAAACAACCCCTTTATCCAATCCAGTCAACTCGTGTCATGAGCATTTGCGTTTGACTTTAGAAAGTCAAACTTCAAATGCTAAATGGGAGTTTTGAATGAAAATGCAGTCTGCAAATACTCAAACTACAAACTGTAATATTGCTACAAAACATAAGTCAAATGATTTAAAATCAATGTTATAAAATAGCGCGAGGCGTGGCGTGATGGCATGACCAAGCCTCACGCCTTAGCGGCTAAGGCGAAGCTTTTGTGTGTTTAAGGCGTGACATAAGGCGACACAGAAATATGAAAATATTTATATATTTATACCATGTTTCATATATATCGAGTTTAGAGAAAACGTTGTAGAAAATGAATAGTGTTAACAAACTATCCTTACATGTAATATTCTTCATTAAAATAATAAAAATAATGAATAGTGTTAACAAACTATCCTTACATGGAAATGCAGTCTGCAAATACTCGAACTATCGTTGTGTTTATTACGTGAGTTGTAGCTTTAGGATAATAGAGTATTCGGGGGAGATACTACGGTACTTGGCGATCCTGGATAGTCTAGAGGAGAGTTACAATTCATAGAACTACGGAATTAGGCACCCCTTATGACTAAGACGGAATACAACACATCAATTAGAATGAGGATGTGACAATTCAACCGACCGATAAGAGATAACTAGGGAGTAAGAAATCTAAGTAAACACACTTTTAATTATCATAAGAAACACAATCAATCAATCCATAACCATTTCCCTTTTCATTAGTTAATTAGTTTTAGTTCTAATTGTTAAATAGTATAATTGGTAGAATTACCACCCCTCACTCCTAAACCCCGATATTTTACTTGTTTTCTAAAAAAATATAAAAAGCTAAAAGAATCACCATCAACCTCATCTCGTCATACATCTCTACTAGCATCTCTATTCCCTAAAGAGCGATCAACCCCACAGGCTTACCCATACTATATTGCAACGATTAGGTACACTACCTAGTGGGTTGTAAAGCTTCCTCGTAGAAAAGGAATTCTTTCGACCCCAAACCTGCACATCAATCCGTTTTCATATATATTCGTCCATTTTCTAACGTTTTTGTCCGTTTTCATACGTTTTTGGCCGTTTTTAGACGTTTCATACGTTTCCGAATATCACAAGTGATATTCTGAATATCACAATTAATATTACGTGATATGCGATATTTTGAATATCACAAGCGATATTCTGATATTCGAGATGATCTGGCGATATTACGTGATATTCGAATATCACTTGTGATATTCGTGATATTCGAATATCACAAGTGATTTTTTTAATATCACAAGTGATTTTCATCTAATGTTTTGTGACATGAAATCACAAGTGATATTCAGAATATCATAAAGTGATATCTATAAAATCACAAGTGATACTCATAATATCACAAAGTGATATTCAGAATATCACAAAGTGATATTCAGAAAATCACAAGTAATATTCAGAATATAACAAAGTGATATTCAGAAAATCACAAAGTGATATTCAGAAAATCACAAGTGATATTCAGAAAATCACATCACAGTGATTTTTCGAATATCACGTGTGATACGAATATCACGAAATATCACTTGTGATAGTCAACAACGTATGAAATGTAAGAAAGCACCAAAACGTAAGAAAACGGACCAAAACGTAAGAAAACGGACGAAATGTATGAAAGCTTAAAAACACGTCTGAAAATGAACGAAAACGTATGAAAAATGCCGAGAGTCACTTTATTTTGCTTACCTACAAATCCATGCTTACCAAGGAACAAATCCCCACCATCCTTCTAATTTGATCTAATGGTGGGGATTAACCTAAGATTTAATATATAAACCTAAGTCCATTTTTTTCTTGTCTTTTTATCTTTCTTTTTTATTTATATTTTTTTTGTGTCTTTTAAAAAAAAAAACAAAATTCACGACTTTTTTAAATTAACGTATTTTTTTCTAATTCGCTTTTTTTTTTTTTTTTTTGCTTACACGTTTTCTGTCTTTTCATACGCCGCCTGCTTTCATACGTTTCGTCCGTTTTCATCGAGTTTTCTTCGTTTTAGTTGGTTTGAAG
This sequence comes from Chrysanthemum lavandulifolium, assembly GCA_022545495.1. Classification (NCBI taxonomy): domain Eukaryota; kingdom Viridiplantae; phylum Streptophyta; class Magnoliopsida; order Asterales; family Asteraceae; genus Chrysanthemum; species Chrysanthemum lavandulifolium. The sequence goes on along the minus strand of CM040239.1, from coordinate 49,914,469 downwards.
TTAACTAAATTAGTTTATTATATTTGCAAGAGATAAGATCAATATATATCTCATATTTGTCATATATCCAATTAACCAATCTTAGTCATTCATTTTTTTAAATTAATAAAAACTAATTTCACTTATTTTTTTTCTTTTTTTTAAACAAACATATCTTGCAAACGGTAAATCTTCAAGCTACGAAAAATACACTATCGCGACGAGAATTAATTAATCTTTCTATAGATATGCACTTATATATACAAAGTAATTTAATATAAGAAAAAAAACGTCTGCAACAATAAATACCTAATAAATGTTATTTTTAAAACACTCCTAATATGAAAAATACTTGTTATTATACATATTGTACAAACTAATAAAACACACAAATCTTCATACAATTTATATGTAAACCAGTTGATGGTACACATGGTTTTAAAAAAAGGACCGGACCAACGGGTTCAATGAGAACCGAGTCACCACCGGTTCGGCTAGCCCATAAAAGTCGTCCGAAAGCGATATTGTTAAATCAATAGAGTTTAAAAATGCATACTAGATTACAATGTTCAAAAATATTATTAAATCGCAAGAAAGTGCCTCGAGAATCAACATATGTGCCTTTTTGGATTTTTTTAATAAAACTTATCATAAAAACTAAAAACTTTTTTTATAAAAATCGAACGATTTTTCAAACCAAAGGATGCAAAGTGCTAAGTGCTAAATTTATATATATATATATATATATATATATATATATATATATATATATATATATATATATATATATATATATATATATATATATATATATATATATAGAAAGGGTTATTTTCGAACCAAATAAATTACGAAATCTGAGAACCATCATCAACCAATCGATTTTTTCTTATATTATTTTTTATTATTTAATTCAAAAGGGTATAATGGTAAAATTATTTTTTATATTTGATTTTTTTTACAAAAAAAAGTTTTTTAGTTCCGTAATTTTAGGTTTTTTTTTTTTTTTTTTTTTTTTTTTTGTGTGCACATGTGTTTTGCATTATGTGATAATTGTATTTTTTTGTTTATGCATAGGTGTTTTTTTTTACATGTGTGTTTTTTTTACATTTGTTTTTTTTAACATTGTGTGCACATGTGTTTTGCATTGTGTGCACATGTGTTTTGCACATATATCTTTAAAAAATATTACATAAATATAAATACAAACAACAAAACCTTATTATTAGATTTAAGCATTTCAAAATTTACAAATTGTCTTACTCTAGTTATATGATATTGATTTATCACAAACGCCATTATGTTTACACTTGTATTTAATTTTATTACAAATGTAATGGCGCATACATGTGTTTAATACAATGTCTTTAATCATTGGTTCATCTTTTAGGTGTGCACATGTATTCTCGCCTCGCTCAAGAACCCATGAAATCGCCCATGTGTTTTTAGCCCTTGGCAAGCATGTGTTTTAGCCCATGAAATCGCCCATGTGTTTTAGCCCATGAAATCGCCAACATTCACAACGTCAGGTACCCTGCAACCATAAAACATATATGAACACTCTTTCAAAAAAAAATTACCAGTAATAAAAACACATATACATCATTACACTAAATTTATATTAACCTTGAAATAAATATGCATCATTACACTAATTTTAAATTAACCTTGAAAAACACATATGCACACACTTTTCCGTGTTCAGTTGCGGTGTTTATGTTTCCATTAGCCGAACCAAATAGCAAATCATAAAGTCCACTCGATACACAAAGGCAAAAAGGCAATCGGTGATATAATAACAGAAAAACAATAGTCACTATAATCGCCGCTAAATCGCCCATATACCGAAAATGGTTGTCTTGAATAACTACAATATCCTTTCTTCTTTGATTTAGTTAAATGAAACAAAAAGAAGGATGTTAATATCTCTTTGAGGTTATCGATATTGTTTTTAATCTTTTCGGTATTGGCTTTTGTGTTGTCGCGACTTCGAGATATGGAATTTAATATATGGTGTAAAACATGGTGCTAAGATTACTCACATGCCACAAATTGATTTTGTGTTGTTGCGACTTCCGATCCGGAATGAACATATCAAAAATCATTTCCCCAACGCTTGCATACTACTCATCATCACCTTCTTCCCTCTCCCCTTCCCCTCTTCCTCATCCTCCGACAATCCAACCCCGAAAATCATAACTATTAACCAAAAAAAGTTTGAGATCGAATCACATATTCGTTTTTAGATCGAAAGCCCCAAAAAAGAATTTCTAAATATTTCGATTGGGATCATATCAAAAACCATAATTTTAACTTTTCTATTAACCCCGAAATAATTTTAAATTTAAGATCCGATCTCGATATCAAAAGCCAAAAACCAAAAACCAAAAACCCAAAAGCCAAAATTTTAAATTTCAGATCCGATCTCGATATCAAAAGCCAAAAAACCCCGAAAATCATAATTAATTATAACTTTTCTATAGAATTTCTAAAAGATGCATGCACCTGTATAGTAGCAATCATCGGATTTGAACTAAAATGGAGAAGTAGGAGGCTAGGGTTGAGATGAGGAAGAGGTGTAGGGGCGTTTTAGGTTAGGGTTATCGAGAAAAAGAAACATATTTGTGAAAAGAATGAATCTGTGTTTTGAGCAGTTTTGTATAAGATCCTATTTTAATTAGGATAATTTAATTCCATATTACCCTCATTTATTTTTTTCATTCAAATTAAATTGTGTATATTTTCCAAAAACCATTTTGCATTGACATATACATTGTGCATTATTAAGAGTAAAAGGTGGTTCTCGCGAGTTTCGCAATTTATTTGGTTCTTACAATAACTCTACACTATATATATATATAGTGTGAGGTTCTTCGAACCAAATAAATTGCGAGAACTCTTAACCACTTCTACTCCTAATAATACATATTGTACATCATATCAATGCAAAATGGCATTTTTGTAAATATCTACAACTTATTTTAGAAAAAATAAATAAATAAAGGGCATTAAAGTAATTTAGGTTTAACACAAATAGAGTGGATCCGTGAATTGTGGATCGCTATACAATATCTTTCTTCATCAATTTGGTTTTAATATTCATCATCCTCTTCCTTTATCTCGACAAAAAAAACCCTAGCCGCCCATAATCTCCATGGCTAGAACTAGCACACATTAACAAGCATTAAAGAAGTTTTAATAACATCTACTTATCTCCACTGTCTTCAATATTGTAAGTTTTTTTCACTGTAATTTCGTTTTTTGGATTTAATATGTACGAAAAGTATGATCTTTAAGATTCGGTTACGATATGTAATATGTGTTTTTGAAATGATAAAACTTCGATCTAAAACTGGATATCTGCTTTTCAATATGGCTTTCGACTTGATAAAAAAATCAATTTGAAAATGGCAAGCCATCATTTTGTGTCAAAGATTATTGTTTGGATTTGAAAAAAACCATACAAGTGTCATTAGTTGTAACCCATCATTCCGTAGTTAATAATGAAATAATTATCTTCGTCATATGACCGTGTTCGACTTTTTGATGTTCGGCTTTGTAAACTAATTGAGTTAAAATGGTTATCTTATCTTTTGTTTTTCATTTATGGATCGGAGTAAAAATTTGATCAACTTCGTATGTTACTACCAACAACCATGATAAGACACTAATATATCTCATTAATTATAGTAGATGGAAAAGAGATAAGATTAGCAAATTATAGTATGTGAACCGACGAGCTATTATTTACATCGGATAATGACAATTCTTTTTATTTAGTAATTTGTGAATGCTTATAATGTATTTGGGTTGATGTTAAGTGCTTAAAAGATGTTTTAATAAATATAATATCACCATGCTAGCTTTGTTTCGTTTGCTTTCATCCATCTCATGGGATGTTAACAAGTTACATTTGTGTTAATATTTTGTTAGCAAATACACGTGTGTATCTCGTTATGCTAAAAAGGCTCTTAAAAAGAAACAAGGTGAACACATTTAGTCCTCAATACAATAGTTGTTATTGTTTTCTTTTTATAAAATGATACAGTTTGTTAAATGCATATATAAAGATTTGGTGGAATTAAATTGAGCCATGTGCAATCGGTCGTTGGCGAGTGGTGCGAATAGCAAAAATAAGGCTTCTGAAGGTATTTATTTTTGTTTTTATTCAATACTTTTTATTGTCATGAAATCAGTAATTCTCATGAAACTCACAAAGGAGGTGCACATGTATTTATTCAATGTTTTTTATTAGTATTATAGCTAAAACTATCTAATGTCTATTGTGTTTGTTAAAACAAAACTGAATACGTAAATGATCATGCTCCAATTTTTTTTTTGTCTTTTATTCATGATAGCTACTTAGGTTTGGTTTGGTTTGGTTGGATGGCTGTTGTGAACATCCTCAGATACATGTGCACAAGTACCATGTGTGCTTGATAAAAGAGTAAACATGATAGTGCATATGTGTTATTGAGAGTGCATATCGCTTTTACGTTTTAGTGAATTTGATGCCTCGTGTACATATGTGTTTTTACGTTCTAGTGAATTTGATGCCTACATGCACACATGTGTTTTCTGATTTCAAGTTTAAATGCATTGAAAGTGCATATATGTTTTTAGTTATAATATAAGGATATTTTGTGTTTAGTTCTGATTTAAGGGTGCATTTTTATTTTGTGTATTAAGGTTGTACTAATTTCTCAAAGAAATTAAGAATATGGTCTTATGTGCACAAGTCAGCAATATATTACGCATATATGTTTTTACTCATTTTATGGCTGGTAAAAAACTAATGAAAAGGGTGTGCGTATGTGTTTAAAGACTGTATAAATCAAGAAAAGAGGTATGCATTTATGTTGTAAATTGTGCATATGTATTTGCTACTTGCTTATGATAAAAAAAAAGTTTTTGTAGTTTGGTGCCAAACATGTTTGATAAAGATGAGGACCATGATTGATATAAAGAGTGCACATGTTTATAACAAGTAAGATGAGCGAGACGATAAAACATATGTGCACAAGGATTAAAAATACATCCGAACATTTCATGGTTTCTTGAACTAGGCGAGGAATACATGTGCATGCTAAAAGATGAAGCGATTGTTAAAGACATTGGATTATGTACACATGCAAGCTTCATATATGTGTAATAAATTGAATTCAAGTGTAAACATATTGATGTTTGTGATAAATTTGAATATCATTTCACTAGTGAGTAATACAATTTGTAACTTTTGAAATTGCATAAATCTATTATTAAAATTTTATTATTTGTATTTATATTAATGTAATATTTCTTAAAAATACATGTGCAAATACAAAACACCTATGCATAAATGAAAAATACAATTGCCATATAATGCAAAACACATGTGCACATAGTGTTTTTTTAAACAAGTATCATGCAAAAAAATAATAATAATAATAATAATAAAAAAAAATCCTAGTATTTAGGGAACTAAAAGAAACGTTTTTTTTTTTAAATCAAAAATAAGATAAAAGTATTTTACCATTATACCCTTTTGAATTATATAATAAAATTTAATATCCAAAAATTACGATTGGTTGATGCCGGTTCTCATGAGTTCTAATTAATTTATTTGGTTCGACAATAACCTCACCCTATATATATATAAGCAAGGAAGTATAATCGGTGACTAAATGCCAAATTATTTCATTAAAAACATATGGATAATAATTTTTGAATTAATTTGTTATGATTCTCATTAATATGATTGATTATACGCAATTCGGTTATGGTTGGTTGCAAGTTTAATGATTTCTTTGAATTCGATTGACATGCAATGGACTATTTCAAATGGGTAACTTTTGACTTTAGCGCCCGCCACAAACGTATTTTGATATCGTTTATGCAGAAATGAACATCCTAAATTGTTTCATGTTGAGATTCAGGCCGCTTGCACCTCTATTACTAATTAGACCTTAATGGTCCGAAAGTAATTATTTACGCTATGTTTTCGGGAGAAAAGATGTGTCAATTAGTGAAATATTATTGTTTGGGATAATTGCGCGTGATCATAACTTTTATTTTCTTCACGCTTTTATTCAACGTGAAATTTATTCGGTATACTTACCCAAGATTTACATTATCTTGGTTCGCTTATGAAGTGCCTCGGCGAACCATTCGAACAAGTTTGTTGCTTTTATCTTGGTTCGCTTATGACGTTATCGCCGTGAGCCATTCGAACAAGTTTGTTGCTTTTATGACTATGATGAAAAGCGGTATCGTCGATGGTTGTGGTTTATGAAAGTGGTCCCATGATATTTATGCAAGAATACTTTTGGCGTGTATGGTTTTCGTCATAGCACTATTTAACACCAAAAGAACCCGATATTGTTCGATATGTGTATTTGTTATCTCGGGTTCAATTATGATGTAGACTAATTATGCCGGTAAGATTACATGCATTTTGTTTGGGTCTTGATTTTTCACTAACATAGAGGTTAGGCTGAATTAGAACGTGCAGAGAACAACAAACCCATAACTCCAATCTTCGGAATTTACCATCTTATACCCACGTAAGCAACTGCATTTCCTAAAATTCTTTGGAGAATAAGTACAGAAACTGTTTGGTCCACAAGTACCATGGATCCTGCAAGCATGAGACACCGCTTGCCATTGAATTTCCCATTTCATTCCATTTTCATGCTGAACCAGACTGTAGAGTCTTAGATTACCATCTGTATCAATCTTCATTATTCTTTGGCGAACTGTCCCATAATCAGCCGATACAAATTTGAAATCGTCTGACGAGTTGAAATGACCATTTGCATCCAGGATTGCTATTTGTACATCATTATATTGATTTCTTCCAATGTCGTATGATAGTAACATGGGATCAGGCCAGTCTAACGAAGATGTTTCTTGAGTATCATAAAGTAGTTGAAGAATACAATCATTGTTGTGGTCATTATGGTTTTCGGTTTCATTAGCATTGTGGTGAATTCCACAAGGTTACATGAACACTTTCATTTTGTTTCCGAGTTTTGTGTTTAAGATATTTTTCATTATTCTTTATTCATTTACGTCAAGTTAGATTTTGTCAAGCAATATTATGAAGCGAACCCAGTTAATTAGCAAAATAATATGTTAGTTAATGTGAATAATAGCAATATCATGAAGCAATATCATTATGCAGCAATATCATTATGCTATTTTACAGATGTTGTGAATATGCTCTGTTGATTCTGGAATACTAGGCTGATGCACCCTGAGATCGAACAATCAGCTGACCTCTATGAAGACCTTATCAAATGTTGCGTAGGAGATGCAATGAGCGAGGTGTATTATCATTGTTGTTATTGTTGTTATTCTTTTTCTTATAGTCTTATAGGTAATTAACTTCTAATCACATCCGGTACGGGCAACTGCTAGAGCATGCTACAGAATGTGAACTTGAGGCGATGTCAATTTGGAAGCTAAAAGAAAGGATGCAGAAAGACCAACATCTAACTGATATAGCGAATTATAGATATGTTTTTACACTCGATTGCTAAATAATAATGTCCTCATCAATTTTGCACTAGAATGTATTTTAAAGCTATGTTAATTGTAAATTTAGTTAGGAAATATATAAACATGTTTCTTTTGTATGTACATCAATTAAAAAGGTCTCATAGTACGATACTATCAAGTATCAAGTACCTATGCTTCACTATATACGAGTCTGGGGGTTTCTAGGATTACTCACTGTTAAATTTACATTGTCAAGCAACACCTGTATGTTTCAAAGACTATCCTAATCCATACAAGCCTTCAAAAGCCCAGCTTTCAGAGGTTCCTTAGGTAGACCAAAAAAGTGTTGTCATTATGAAAGAATAAAAAGAGCAACTCACTAGACCATGTTGAAGGTTTATGCATAAATGAGGAGGATCAGTTTAAAGAGGAGGCTTAGATTATTGATGTATGGATTAAATGACTCAGGTTCGAATCTTACCAAGGACATTTTTTTAAACTAATTAATCCGGAAGTAGGTAAGTAAAAACCCTTAATGTCAGCATGTGCATATATTTATAATCTGGAAGTATGCATATAAAAAACTGAAAATCTGCTGATAGTTCCATAGTTATTGCAGGATGACAGCACTATAGGTTCAACATAGGGTATAAAAATGTTATTGATCAAGTAGTTCGTCTGGTAAGACTTAAGAATATTCAAGTGTCTAATTAACTCAACTGGGTTTATTTTTCATTGCAAACGGGATTATTTTTTTAGTTTCATTATCTGAGTACGTGGATTATTCTATACGTAGCGATATAGCAATACCTCGACCTTATAATGCACGTATGTACATAAAGTGCAGAATCTTCCTATATCTGTCGAGTTTGTTGATGCATGTGAATTAATTTGTATGGCTTTCATATATTTGTAATGCCTTTGTATAGGTGCCGGGGTCTTCTCGAAAAGTCTGGAGTCATCCATCAATAAAAAACATGGTCAACGTTTTCACCTCCTACAGTTGATCTATCATCATAGAAAGTTGTATGTTGCATTGTGAAGGAATACAATAGCTAATGGTCTAAAAGTACTTATCTACGAACAACAAAGGAAACCAACCATTATCTACTTATAATTCTGAAACAAATTGCAAGCTGATCAAGTGATGTAGTGAAATATATAGTATATTTCCAATACTTTTTGATGTTTGCTATATTTTAAATTAAAGATTTAGGTTATAGTGAATTGTGCACTCATATGTGAACTGTACCAATAGTTGTTTGTAATACATATGTTGATCAGGTTTTTTTAATAATATGGCAGCACTCATTCCACCTTTTTAATACTTGTGAAGAAGCAAAATGACTACCATGAAAGAT
>CM040239.1:49795650-49900650 GCA_022545495.1 Chrysanthemum lavandulifolium | reverse complement strand
CAAAAACATAAAAATACACATGTAACCTATAACAATTTATAAGAAAACAAGAATACATATGGTATACACAAAAGTTAATATTAAATAAAATACAATTCATGTACAAGTATCTTGTTAATATAAATGTGCACTGTTTAAAAACACACAGACTCTTCACTTTCTCGTCCAATTCTTTTAAACATATGTGCACGCATTCCAATAACATATGTACACACCGGCTTTCTCATCAAATTCTTTATAGCTGAACGCCTTCGAAAAACATGTACGTTTCCGGTAGCCACATAAGCTTCAATCAAAGGTGTATTCTAGAGCACCAAAAACACGATACCTGTTTCAAAACAAAAACTAAAATTTAAGTATTTGGTCCAACTATCATTAAACAAAAACTAAAAAAAGAATTTGATACAAAAGAAAGTGATAAACGCAAATAGAACTAGTTATAGTTAATTATGCTATGTTAAATTAATTGTAAAACATAACAACTATATCATAACACATATGCACAACTATATCATAACACCTATGCACAATCTTTGTTTCTATCGATAATGGAAAAAATATAAATACACAAACAACTAGTATAACACATACGCATTCATTTTTATTTATTCCTAACGCAATTCATTTTATTAACAGATAAAAGTGTGTTGCAAATATGTTCACATTTTCCCAATTCATTTTATACTCCCAAGTATTCTTAACCATAAAAACCAAAACATATAATGAATAAAACTTTGCATTGCATCAGCCCACATGACTATAACAACTAATTAAAATACAATTGTAAGACCATATGACTATAACAACAAATTCAAATAAAATTGTAATAACAAGTTACCCTTTGTTGAATCGACCTAACTCGAACATTTTGCCACCTCAAAAGGCTACTTAGACCAATTTTGCAACCATTCCAACAAGTCAACTTTGACACATTCAAGTAAACTATAAGTTTAAAAATTTCAAGAATGAATGAAATAAGACAAACCCGATCTTCAAACGCCAAGATCATCTCTTAATTTTATGTCAAGAGAATTTGATGCAACCCGTGAGTAATGAGTACTACCCGTCATTGTAATATGTATTTCGCTAAAAAACTTCCGCCTTTGTAATCTTTCTTTATGTTCAGAAACTAGACTGGTGCATATATGTTATCTTAGCAATAGAGAAGCAAATAAACCCGTTATTCAAAAAATCGAATTGGTGCATATATGTTTTCTTAGCAATACAAAATCTCGTGAACCACAACATTCAAATACGAAATAGTTAACAATACCAAAACCAAACTACGAAACTAGAGTGTTCACTAATGGGTTAACACGAAACCCGCCCAATCCATATGATCTCGGTCATTTGGTTTGGGTTATCCGGATCGATTGACGATTATAACTCGAAAGTTAAAACTAGTTCTCGCTTATTTGGGTATTAAAATCTAATTCGGTCTAACCCGAAACCCAACGGTACACGCTATCTACTGCACTACAAAAATTCATTATTCTCTTTAACTCATGCTTTTGAGTTTTGACTATTGTTAATTTCTTATACTATTTATGTGCTTGACAAATAATATATCTATATTACCGGTAATCATTAATCTTGAACATACGCTATATTATTGGCCACCATTAGATCCCAAAAGATAAATTCAAAGTCTATTTAAAATTAAAACATTGAAATAAACCAAAAATGGTTTTGATGACTAAACAATTTCAGAGCAAATAATCAAAAAAGCAATACAAAATAAAAATCGATTGTCATCTATACACTCTAAAAAAATTGAACTAAACCACTTACTAACTTGTAGATCTCGGATTGAGATGACGATCCAAAAAGATTGGTGATGTTTATTTTTTTCTTCCGCGTAACAATTGAACTAGAGAGACGCAACATATAGGTAGTTTTTCGGGAGAATGGTAACTATTTAGGTGATCTCAAAGAATGAAAAGAGATGGGGGATTGATTGAAAATGTGATGGTGTGATGTGTTTGATTAGAGAGAGATAAAAAAAAAAAAAAAAAAAAAAAGTGTATTACGTGATTTATGGAGAGAGACGGTTTTCAAAATGTTAATTTCGTAACGCCCAAATTACCCTTTAGCCCTGTTTTAAGTATTGTGTAATTTGAATTATTTATCGATGCCATTGTGCATTAATAACCATCGATCAAACTCATCCAATGATCCGTATTCATTTGAAGTGGTTCTCGTAAAGTTCTGCATAAAATTTTGGTTCGCATTGAACGCTACACTATATATGTATATGTATATATATATATATATATATATATATATATATATATATATATATATATATATATATATATATATATATATATATATATATACATATATATATATATATATATATATATATATATATATATATATATATATATATATATATATATATATATATATATATATATATATATATATATATATATATATATATATATATATATATATATATATATATATATATATATATATATATATATATATATATATATATATATATATATATATATATATATATATATATATATAGGGAAGGGTTATTTTCGTAGCCAAATAAATCAGGTGAATCATGGTAACCATCATCAACCAATCGTATTTTTTCTTATATTAATTTGTATAATTTAATTCAAAAGGGCATAATGGTAAAATTACTTTCTATATATATATATATATATATATATATATATATATATATATATATTTTACAAAAACGCTTTCTTTAGTTCCAAAGAATTTAGGATTTTTTTTTATTTTTTATTTTTATTTTTTTTTACATTGTGTGCACATGTGTTTTGCATTATTTGATAATTGTATTTTCCGCTTTTTGCATAGGTGTTTTGTATTTGCACATGTATCTATAAAAATTACATAAGTATGTATACAAACAACAAAACTTTATTAATACATTTATGCAATTTTATGTAATCTACACATGTGTTTTTCCTCATCGCCATGTATCTATAAAATATAACATAAGTATGTATACAAACAAAAAACTTTATTAATACATTTATGCAATTTTATGCAATCTACACATGTGTTTTTCCTCATTGGCCACTCTCGATCTCTTTGTTTTTTCTCATTGTACACATGTGTTTTTCCTCATCGGCCACTCTCGATCTCTTTCACACATGTGTTTTTCCTCATCGCCACTCTCGATTTCTCGATCTCTTTGATGGCATATGTACACATGTGTTTTAATCCTTGTACACAATCCTTTCCATAAGTGGTCGAAATTAAACAAAAGAAACAAGTTCATGAAACCAGTAAACACATATGCATAGAAGGTTTCAAATTCACAATCAGAAAACACATATGCACACTCAAAAACACATGTGCACACCGAAACGCCAAGAGGAATAAAAAGTAAGATTTGAACTGCTTTATTCCACTATTCAAGAATTCTAATCACATAAAGAATATCAAACGTTATGTGCTAATATGTTAACGTAAATTATGAAAATATTTTAATACACATGTTATTTAGCCATGAGATGAAGATATATTACAAAGATCTATTGTATTTTTCTTCTCTTTTACCAAATAGATAATTAACACTACTAATTAATTGAAACATTTAATACTATTAGACCCTTTTGTGACAGGCCCACAACCATCTACCTTTCCAAATTTCTTCTTCTTCATCATTTTTCCAGTGAATGTAAACTACTACTTAATTTTTTTTGCATCCGAGCGTAAAAGAACATCTCGCTTGGTATCATACCAAAACCATCATTCGATACAACTCACCACAATCAATCAAATCCCAAACCTATCCTATCCTCCATCTTCTATTTCATTCTATCAAGACTCGACTCAAATCAATTTAAATTAAAATTGATCTCAGATTCGATTCAAGTTTTCTTGTAATCTTTAAAGATTACTTCAACTTATTCATTATCATCATTGATCTTTTGAAGGCCAAGCTTCATGTTACTATCCTAAAATCATAAAGAATAATTTATAACAAATATGTTATAATTAATCTTTTGTCTGCTTAAAGTAAATATAACAACACATCAAATAATCAAACCTACCCGAGACCCACAATCGGATCTTGAAGAACTCTTCTTGATTCGCCAGATTGAAAACGTAGACATCATGGTTCGGTTATTTGTTGGTGGTTGCTTTGATTCTTATGATAAGATTGTGATACGTATGAGATTAAAATGAAATTAATTGATCATATCTGCTTTTTGTTTGGTGGTCAGCGCTTTTGATAAGAAAGAAAGAAGTAGGGTTAAGATCGCCGACGGCCTATGGATAACTAGGGTTGAGATAAAGACGGAAATGTGGTGAACTCGGTGATGAGCGGTTTTGATATGTAACTAATTCATTCACAGATTATCTACATATTAAAGCTATTTTTATGGAGAATATAAATACCTAATTTGCCCCTAATTTAATTTTTTTTTTCAAAATACGTTATAAATATTTTCTAAATGCCATCTTGCATTAATCTAATATACATCATGCATTATTAGGTGTACAGGTGGTTCTCGTAGCTTCGTAATTTATTTATTCTACAATAACACTCATATATATATATATATATATATATATATATATATATATATATATATATATATATATATATATATATATATATATATATATATATATATATATATATATATATATATATATATATATATATATATATATGATAAAGATCAAATAAAAGACAAATATCCGTAAAAGATAAAAAGATTTTTTTCAAAAAGTTCTCGAAATTCTCAAAAATTCCACAAGATCGGGTATGATGGTGCATGAAAATGTTGTGAAAACTTTTTCTAAAAGTGGATATTTTTCCAAAAAAATTCAAAAAATACGTTACAAGATTAAATCATTTTTGTGCATCAAAATTGGTTTTGCACCCAACTTCTTTTGACTTTTTCATTAAAATAACATTGTGTATCTAACTAAAACAAGTTAAAAATTTTGTGCATCAAAATTTTTTTGCGCATCAAAATTTGTTTTTTGTGCATTAAAAAAAATGTATCAAACTCAAAATTATAAAAATGTTATCACAAAAGTTTTATGCACCAACATACCCGATCTTATAAAATTTTTTTGGAATTTTTTGAAAAAAATAAATCTTTTTATTCTTTTTACGGATATTTTATATATATATAGGGTAGGTTAAAATGAAAAGCTTTATAACGAAAAGAATGAGAAGACGCTGGAGCGACACGTGTCACCTTTGCCACATCACCATGCCATGTGACATGTGTCACCCCCCACCCCCCCAAAAAAAAAATTTTCCCAAAAAAAAATTTTTTGGGCAAAAAAATCCCGCCAAAATTTATTATCGCATCACAAGAGAAAATACCGCATCACAATTATAATTATGATGCAGATTTATAACCTTAATGCACTAAAATCACGATTATGATGCAGAATTCATAAGTGATGCGAGAAGTTATAACCTTAATGCACTAATAAGTTTTTGTGCATCTTTATTATAAGTTAATAGTTCGGCATCAACTATAATGCACTAAAATCAAGGTTATAACCTTAAATGCACTAAAATCATGATTGTGATGCAATAACTTTATAACCGTGATGCAATAATTTATAACCTTAATGCACTAAAATCATAATCGTGACGCAAAGTAACTTATAACCTTAATGCACTAATAAGTTTGGTGCATCTTTATTATAAGTTACCGCATCATAAGCAATAGTTAAGTGCATCAACTATGATGCACTAAAATCAATGTTGTAACATTAATGCACTAAAATCATGATTGTGATTTAGTAACTTTATAACGTGATGCAAGAATTTTATAATCTGTGATGCAAGAATTTATAACCTTAATGCACTAAAATTATGATTTGTGATGCAAGAACTTTATAATCAGTGATGCAAGAAAAAATTAGCGGAAATTTTTTAGCGGAAAAAAAATTTTTGCCCCAAAATTTTTTTTTGGCGGAATTTTTTTTTTCGGGGAGAGGTGGGGTACGGTGATGTAGTATGATAGTGTGGCAATGACGCGACATATCACCTCCAGCATGCCTTCTCATTCTTTTCATTCTAAGAAACTTTTCATAATAACTCAAACATATATATATATATATATATATATATATATATATATATAAATATATATATAGTAGGGAACGGTGTTGCTTACGATTCATACTCCCGACTTCCTTTTTGAAGAGTTGCTTGTCGCACCGGAATAGCTTGAAACATTCTTGCTCCGTCCATTTGTCATGACCTCTCGACAACCTCCCACGGCAAGGTATGAGTAATTTGTCTTTTCTTTGTCAGATAGTAATCGGACTCAACCTTGCCTCACCACGCCCAAGTCGTTGCAACCCACTAGCCTTAGCACGTTTCTACATTATATACAAAATAATAAAAATATAGCTTAAACAAATAATGTAATTGTAAATAATATAGTATAGATTATGTAAAATAAAAGTATAGATTATGTAAAATAATAAATATAACTTGTACCGCTTGAGGTAGTAGCCGTTGAAAATACCCATGGCCATGTTCATTGTTTTCCACTGGTATTCAACGAATGAAAAGTTCGTGAACTCGAACCCATACTTGCCTCGAATGCTTGAGAACTGCTTCCAAAACCGCTGGACTTTTGTTCATTACCGACAACACCACATTCGGAGATTTGAATCCATGCTTTCGCCAAAGCCTCCTCTGTGCCGGCGACCAAAATTCACGGGCCTCCCCGCCGAAAGCTTTTTCTTCCTCTCGGATCAACTTCTTGAACTTCCTCATCTTCGTCTTCTTCGCTTGTAGTGGTGTGTTTCCGCACGCACTCTACGCCTTCATCAATGTTTTGAACCGGGAAAACTCGCTTGTAGTAGTGATGTTGTAGTGTTGTTGATTCATTCGAGGAGGACCCATATTATATTGGTAAAATGGTGGAGATTGGGTTGTGGAACGAAATTGATTCGGGATGGTTGAGAATAAATTGGCTAAATCTAACGGAGTTTGTTGTGTTGATTCGGGATTGTTGAGACGTGACCTCGACGCTGAGGTGAAAGTTTTTACCTCTTCGATCCATGGTTTTGAGATTTTGAAAGATTAGTGTGTGTTTTATTTGTGGTTGTGTATTGTTATTTTGAACGGCTTGGTAAACGAAAATCATACCCAATTTGGTACCTTATGATGTGGCGGTGGTTACCGCTTCGGGTAAGTGGTACCCGAATCCTACCCGGCACCACCCTCCTCCCTAAGTACTTCATGATTTTATTTTTGGTTGTAAAAAATTATTTTTCCCTCTTTTCATTAATTTTCTAATTTCGTTTTCTTATAATATTATTGAAATTTATAAATTTCTAATTTCCTTTTGAATCTTTACTTTAATCTCATAAAAAAAAAATCCTTATTATCGGGTATAAATTATTGTGACATAAAATTTGATGTAGGATAGGCCTACTCTTTGAGCATAGTCTGGGTCGACGGTGCCTTAAGTTATTGTTTGTGCTACAATGGGGTTGACGGAGATCTAAAGGAGCCCAATCTATATAATGATACTGGAAGAGTGGGAGTTGGCCATATGTGGATGATTTCCGGTGGTCGTGTATCCTTTTCCCGCGTATTTTAGTATTTCTTTTTCCGCTTATGTCTTCTTCGCATCGCTTAACATTGCATCGAAAAATGTGTGCGTAAGACACTTTTGGTTAATAGCACGTGTTGTTTAATACGAAGAGCCACATTTGTGCTCAAATAAAAAAATTGATTAAATGGACAAACTTTTAAAGATTTGGGCATTTAAGTCTTCTTTTTTAAATGGGCATGTATTGCCCATTTAAGTTAAATGGGATAATTGACATGTTTTTCTCGAACATTAGATTGTTTTATAAAAAACTTACATTTAATTTTAAATATAAATGGGGTGTTATGTTCGGCGAATTTATTTCGCTGTTTGGCCTTTTAAAAATGATCAGTATAACACGGCTGCTTGACCCGCGCCCATTTAAGCCTACCGTTACCGTGTACTCGTGCCCGCTTTAGCCCACCCTTTTGCCACCTCTAAATGAGCTAGGTCGTTGTTAGCATTTGAGTGTGATTTATTGTTCTATGCCATAATAATAGTGTTGTACAAAAGTCCTAAACAAAATCGAAATTCCTAAATAAGATCAAAAACATGAATTTTCAGGCCAATGTGTAATTGCAATTGCATGAAGAGAACATAACACTATAAAATCAGTTGCTTATGATCATTTTGGTTTTGATTTCTTTCTGCCAGTACACAACAAAAAGAGCATTATGATTATTCACAATTACATTCGGAAATTTGTTTTGCATCATCAGTTTGTTGCCGGCAGCTTTTCAGGAGCAATGGAGAAGGTTCATTTACAAGGTACTAAGAATTGACGGTGCATTGTTTGTGCTAATTTCGTTTTATGTTGGCCATTTTGGTTGAAAGTAGTTTGTGGAATTTGAAGGATGCACTTAAGATGTAGTAACTTTTTGGTTAAAAATTGCAGTTAAGATGTAGTAACTTTTTTTTTTTTTTTTTTTAACAAATCTGGCAGAAGTTTAATTCAGGAGTATGTTATAGAAAAGAGTATCGCAACCCGGATTTCCTGCTACATGCAGTAATTTATCAGGGCATTGATCCGATAGAATCTTGCTTCACTGAAATGTTTTTGATCCTCATGGTTATGACAAATGATCAGCTAGTATGCCTTAAGGATTCTATGGATAAATTGCAAAACCAAGTGTTAGCGATTCTTTGGTGTAATTGTGATAAGATTAGCAAATCTTTTTACTTTCTTATTGCTAGATAATAGAAGTCTTATGGTCATGTTTGATGATTGCAGGTAGCATTTCATGCACTGAAGTTTGCTACAAATTGGCACCTTATTTAAATGTAGCTTAAACCATCAACCATTTGATTCAGGTATGCTACTTTCACAATAGATAGGAAATTGATAATGCAGCGAAGTGAAGTTGTTGGATATAAGATTATCTTTGACATTGTTCTAATACGAGTATTATCATGTTTCTTGGTTGATATAGGAATATTATGTACTGCTTATTGACGGAAAATGTGAAACCTCAGAGGCAGTGCGTAGTCTTGCAGCCTTTTGAAGCAGCCATCGAGAGGAGAGCGTCTGAGGTATAGTAATCGCAGCTGTCTGCTTTTATTTCTTTTTAATTAATCTAGGTTGTTTAAATTTACCAAAACGAGGTTTAATGCGGACAACGCTAAAGAATGATGCTTTGTGTTATAATTCCAGGTATGAGTTCAGACGCACTATGGCTCCATCGGGTTGTGTGTTACTGCACTTCTTTCCTGTGCTGAGTACGGTGATGGCAGTTACCAGGTATATAATCATGCCCGCTTGACCCATTAACCTTTTACCTAATATTTTGATTTGACGCGTTGACATGAATGATGCAAATTTTCATTCATTTGTTCATCTGCTGGTGACAACACAAGAACGGAGGCCACACAAAGTGAGTTTATTCCGCTTTTAAGTTTCCAGCACCGGTCGTATATATAAAAATATTAACGTAGTCATACGGTTGTTTCAGTTGGGTAAAAATGATTTTTATTATATGTTATTTTTTTTCAGGAAGTTCTTTGTTCTAAATTTGTATCAAACTTATTTCATAACAGATTATGAAAATAATCTGTTTTATGTGTAGGACTTAACTCAAGATTCGGGCGCACTCGGATTCCGTGCTTTGCTAATCAAGGTAAATGCATAACTCAAGACTTAAACAAAGTTGCGTACCGTTGCAAATGTCATCAAATTGGAATAACTGTCGGTATACCTGTTAAAACACTTACTTTTGAGTGCATTTTATTACCCCTAATACTGTGTGCGAAAGAACCTTAATTGTACATTACCCAACGATTTGTCCATTAAGCTTCCATGATCGCCATTGATCAGTGACAGGATAGTTAAGGTCTTTTGTCCATGCTTGAGTTGACTGGTGGGGAGTAACCATATCATGATCACCACTGCATCAGATTAGAAAATTTGTTAGCAATATGAGCTCATTAATTCATATCAAATATCTATGCATGTTGGAGATAAAGAGAACCTATAAATGATAGATCGGTAACCCTTTTGCTGAGCCTTTGATGATAAGGTATAACGTTGTCCACTGTTTTGGTAAAATTGTTTTCTAAATTGCATCTTATCCACTCTTTTATGGTCCCCTATGTTTTGTTGCATATGTTAGCGACCACACTCTTCTATAGAATAGAAAAATAAAGGTATACCTTGCGGATATGAAGTGCTTCTCTAACACTAGCATCATTAGCCCAGTAATTAGGCGACTGTCTTTCATCAATCTGCAGACATCACAACCATCATCTTAATGTGTTATCTATAGACATGCTTAAAGGACATAATAAAATAATGATCAAGTTTTATAAACTAAATAGTGCAGGCGGTTTTAAGCACTTCAAATCTTTTCAGCTAGAGACCCCCGCGAATGCTCTCAATTAAAAGTAATGCCTTCAATAACAGGTAACATTTACTTAGCGTACATAGAAGTGAGACAGACCTCTGATGGCCCGGGATAGTATAATTCCCTTAAACATGGAATGAAAGTGGACTTGGAAAAGCCAATGTCAGCACATTTCTCAATTATCAATGTGGCTCTTAGTAACTAATGGCACTTGAATAACTAGATATCAAACTTCCACTCTTATTTATATTTGTGAAATCTGTTGACAATGGCTCTTAGTAAATAGTGATCAATATAACTTACCTGACAACAAAGTGCAGACTTTGGCTGCTGCCCATTTAACTGTATTTGATTGGGCAGTTTGATAATTGAATCCATTGCCATAGTATGGCTCCAGAATCTGTTGTGTTTGAATTCCATCTATGCACTACAGCAACTTCTTCAGTTTCTATGGTTAGCATATATAGAGGATGATATGATTTCAGTAAAATTCAATGTAAGAAAAGTAAATGAACCTCTTGGTACTGCTCAATATTTTGCAGACATTCTTGGTTGTTAGGATTAATATATACCAACCAATATTCTCCATGACAACTGTGCAGTAATGACTATGATGGCATCCGGAAAATGTATGCAACTACATTTACATTCCCCTTTGTCTCGTTGTATCTTATAATCTAATCTATGCAGGATCCTCGGGATTACTATGATTTTCAACGAGTTAATGCAGCGAAACAGGAAGCTAAAATAAAACAGATCATCAATCTCATGCAAAGAACGATTTGCAGGTAAATGCTCCTTTTAGTGTCTTTTATTTTCGTGGCTCGGAAACTTATAGTACTTAAGCGGTGTTTGGCTAAGCATATTTGAAGTGCTTAATGACTTATATTTTTCTGAAGAAATGACCACTTTAAAAATGGCGATAATCTTCGATTGCACCCAAATTTCTTTGCGTATTTCATTTAATCTGTTCAAATTTGTAGATTGGTACTATACAACAACTTTAAGAATAAAAATAGCCTCTGCCCTGTTGCCATGTTTTAATTAACAGGTGTCAGAGTCAAAACTTATATACTCTGAGGTATTGTAGTTCCTGTTTGTAGTATTAGCAATGTCATTCAGTTACTAATTAGCAACTACTTTTTTGTTGCCCTGCTGTAATTTGGTTATGTGCTTCTTTTTAGAAATGAATAATATTTATAATGAACTGAAGATTATAATTTATGATCTTCCTTTGTGTGTTATTGATATACACCTTCTATGAAACAGAATGTATTGGACAAAACAGATCCTTGAGTGGACAGGTTGCTAGCAAGAAGATCTACAAATAGCCGTGTATTTGAACTACAAGGTACGTAATCCTTCATTTCAAGATCTTTGTTGAAATCGTTGCTTATGAACGGGTCACTTTGGCTATCGTCTACCTCTGACGGTTTGACTAGAAGAAAAAGTTCAAAGAAAGAAACTTGAAATTGAACTATTATTATTTCTAATGTTGTTTTAAATTATGCCACTGGTATATTCCAGACTTCAATTTTCCTTTTATGTTTACTTCGCTGCCATGGTAATTATTTTTAAATTTATTCACCAGGTACTCAAAAGGGTCTATTCCACCTAATGCTGCTCCATGTATCCTTTTCTTATTCAATTGTCAATGTGTGTTTTTTTCGGGTACAACTTTTCATTGTTTTTGATTTACAGAATTTGAATTTCTTAAGATCAAATTCATCACAGTTATGGAGGTATGCTTAAAGGAGAGGCTGATGAACGAACTTAAGGTATTTACTTTCACCCTCTTATTTTTCACCATTACTGAATGCTTAATTTTTTAAGAGGGGGTATTTCGATTCGCGTTTTGAAACTGGTCAGTATGGCAATAACCAATGCATATTGAGCATTTGATTATTTTAGGGGCCAAACATTTGGATTCTGAAAATCAGTTTCGGACCAGTTACACACAACTGATCAAAACATAAAGTAAATACCTAATTACCCATTTTTTTTGTCTTAAAAGCTTGCTACTTGAGGTCGCACTATCGATAGGGGTTATACACGGTATAGATAGAGAGCAATATAGCGTAATGATGGTTATGGTATCGAGATACGGGCTAAAGGAAGTCATTGTAGAGGGCAGTATAGACAGTGGTTAAGCCATGGTTATGGGATTTATCGGTTAAGGTTGGTCATAAATTTGTAGTTAATAAGTTATTACATTCAGTAATCCCAAGCATCCCATAACCATAGACTATGCATGCTATGTTTCAAAATCATAGATTATCTTTGTTCATTAAGTAAGATGATTAGTTCATACTTTTTTTTTATTTATTTTATTTATTTATTTATTTTTTATTTTTTATTGCAGCTATATTAGATCGCCCACATACTTCTCCTGCTCTGGACATTCCAACTTCAGAAGATAAAAATGTTCGCTTGCACGTGTTTTTGGGACAATGGTGCCACATGCTTAGCTGATCAGGTTAGTCACAATTTTTCATAGATTATATGTCTTCCCTTTCACGAGATTTTATAGCCCCCGCATTGTTGTGGGTCGTCTGTAGGCTCATAGTTTTGTTGATCCAGATACGTCAGAATGACCTTTTAGGTAACTATACGTTTTGCCGAAATTTTACTTATTGCCCAATACCTTGCCCATGAAATGCTGAAACATGCAGTAAAATTTCACTCAAGTGCAAGCGGGGGGTTATATGGCTTGCTGTCCCAATCTTTCTTTTGACAAATGTTCGTTTAATCTTTGTGAACTTTACGTGTTTATTGCAGAAGAGAGCTAAAGCATCATGCACGGTTCAGGCGGAGATTGAGGCTGAATTGACGGATAAAACGAATACTACTGACCTGTACAGAGTTGTTGTTTTGGTCAAGTCTGGAATGGTTGAAAAGCGGGGTTTGAGAAGAAAAGTGTTGCTTAGACATGTGAAGCTGCTTTGTCAGGTATCTATTATTATCTTTTATAAAACAGCACCCAATCCCGCTGTATAAGGATTTTCAATAAAAATTATGATAACTGTATATATTGAGTAAAAGTTGTTGCACCGGTGTTGCGTGATTATGTTTAATACAAAGAATATATGATTCACTTGCTACTTTGCATTTGTTTAGGTACATGACTACTGGATGGACCTTTTGGTGAAGAGCCAAAGGCTGGGAAAGTTGCAGGAATAAAAACAAGGATGCGGTAAGACTGAAAAAGAATAGTTTTTACCAAATTATTTAGAAGGTGTTTATGTTTGCTTAAATAAAGCACCTGACGAGTTTAAATACGATGGTGATAGATTAGTTTTAGTTTTTTTATGTGAAATAAACAAAAAAAAACTACAAATGTATTGGCGCCAAACAACAAAGAAACTTTTACCTGTACATAAAGTTGCGTGCGAATGATAAATCTGTAATTGTTTCTACAGCACTCATATCGTTACAACTTATTGTCTAATGTGTCATGGTTTCTTAAGGAAAAATGAACCCCAGCTATGAGATTGCTTAGTTCAGCTTATGGCTTATTCCAAATCCATAAGTTGAAGACGATAAACATGTACCGCCTGTTCTACAATTGCACAGATTTTCATAGCTCAAAATGTGACCAGTCACTCGCTTTATGCCACTAACAACATGTGCGATTAGAAACTTTGAATGCGATATAAGTAATTCATATCTTCATAATACCTTACTGTTGCATGCTTTTCTTCTGCTAAGCTTTGGTTAGTTGTTCGATTAGAAACTGTGAAATTGATTTAAGGTGATGTAAGCTTAAAGGGATCATACTTTTATAAGATAATATATATTACATCTTTTAACCGAAAAGTTGGTTAAACATATCGTTATACGCTGTTTGCCGCCTGAACCGGTAAGGACCTCATTGTGCCCCATAAAAAAATATCACAGTGAAAAATTGTAGTTTATTGTAGTTTTATAGTGAAGGTCAAAATGGCATATGATATATCATAAGGATATCTTTAAGTAAGATAAGTTACTAGGGACTTTTCCATTGCCTTTAACATTGACGATGAACAAGCAGAACCGAGTAAGATTGCAAAAAACCCGCTGCAACGCGCGAGCACAATACCTCATTTTATCATATTGGCAATTGACAAGCACCAAAATTGTCTAATAAACCCTTTTGCAATTTTAAAAGAAAAGTTTATTATATATGTCTTGATAGGATAAACTTATAAAAAATAAAACAAGAAGTTACCTAAAAATTAATAAAGAAAACTATACACGTGAAAGATCAAGTCTTGAGGATATATTTTATAAAAATGAAACAAGAAGTTTATGCAAATATGCATTCATGCTCATCCAAACAAGAGCAGCTACCGGCATTCATCTCACCGTCAACCATTAAAAGTGACCTTTATTGTAAAAAAACTCACACCTTGTCATTACAAAATCAAAATACAACTGAAATTGATTTATCATTATTTGATTACGGACATCCAAACAAGAGCAGCTAACAAGACGATCGTTTGAGTATGTTTTCGCCTTTGAATAAGACGTGCTCTGCTTCTCTAGGCGCCCATTCAAAACAGTCTCTTTATCTAGCCCAAAGCAAAGCATCGAAATCGATAAATTTGATAGATGACATATTGGTTAACCACATTGGAATTTCGTATACCAAAACCGAATATAGTTAACGACTCCAGTGAGGTGAGGTGTTTTACTTCTTCCGGAATTGACTCCCAATCACTCCAACCCCTCAATTCTAAAGACCAAAGGTTGTTCCTCGCCTTCTATCCCTTTGAGACTTGGGAAACAATCAAGCTCCTTCCGAATGGCCCAAGTGATAACCTCTTTAACAAGGTAAGACTCTCAATTCCACTAGGCATGGAAGTCGGCTTGTCACAATTGAGAATCAACAAGTGCCCTCAAAGAACCACCAAGGTTGTGAAAATCGGGTATTCCTAAAGACTATCACATCTCCGTTTCTAGATATTCAAGAGATGTGAGCCCTGTAAACTCCGAATGGACTCAGATTCGCATTCCCAAATATATAATTTAACAACAGGATGGGGATAATGTTCATCTAAGAGGATGATCTTCGGGCAATCCAAAATGTACAACGTCTCGAGTACAGGCGATATCATCGTTGAGGAGTTCGTCGCTGCGTCTGTCCACTTTTCTAGGCTTTTCATACTACGTAGTTCGAGCTTTCTCAACGATCGAGATAAGGGCTCACTTGATCCTAGGCCAACAGAGCTACTTAAACTTGTCAAGCTGTCCATATCCTCCAACACAAGATCACGAAGAAGTGGCAGCTTCAAAACCATTGGAAGACTGGGGACGTTGCGACACCGAGATAATCTGACATCCACAAGCTTGTCAAGGGGAATCCATTTCCCTCCGATATTGGCTGACATATTCATTACCCACTCAGGAAAAGAATCACTCGAAAAGTTTTTGATTGTCAAGCTTTTCACATTTGCAGGGGTTTGCACGCCTTCCAATATATCCTTGTCCTTCTGCCTCACACCCTCATTGCTTTCCTTCCAATGTAACTCTATCTTGTATAGATTTCTCTTCCAACTAAATCTGCTGGATAGCTTCTTCTTTTCGCTAACTTCTTCAAGATTGAAATGAAGCTTTCCCCCAAGGTGTTTCAAACTGCCTAGCTCTCCAATTTGACATCCTTTCTCTCGACCCACGCTAAAGGAAGACAATGTTCGAAGAGAAGTCAGTTGTCCCACGTCCTTCGGGGAGATAACATCATAATCGAGCTCGAGATGTCGTAGGCTTATCAAATTTCGCATGCCTTCTGGGAACTTCTTTAACTTAGAACGCCAAAGCAGCTTCGAAGTTTGCAGCTTCAAAGTTTGCAGCTGGTGAAGTTTAGTAATAGATTTAGGAAGAACTTTGATATTGGTATCTGACAAATCAAGATACCTAAGATGCACCAAATCTCCAACAGAATCATCTATCCATTTTAGTGCGTAATTGAGACTTAACTTGAGGATACGCAAGCACTTAAAATCTTGAAATGATATCTTCGTCACAACTCCTCTCAAGAACAGCGTGTGCAGAGTTCTACTAGCCATGTCCTTTAACAAATTGCCGCCTTCTTTTTGGTACAGAGATAGATGTTTCACATGAGACATGTCTTTTTTTCAACCGGACAACATAAGCTTTCATCGAAACATCTAAAGAAAGATCATGCACTAGATCATGCATCTTACAACTTAAAACATTACCGTACTCATCCATTTCAACATCTTGGAACAAGGAATTGCTTATCAAGATTTTGAAAATATCATTTCCACATCCTCCATATCATGTTTCTCGTGCCATCTACTTGAAGCAACCCTAAAGCCATCCAAAGCTGAATAAGTTCTTCCTTTGTCATCGATGTGTCCTTCTCAAATATTGAACAGTATGCAAAGCATTGCTTTGAAATCGAATTTGGCAAACTGTCAAAGCTTAATTTCAAGGTGCTTAGAACCATGTCACTTTCTTCTTCACCCCAAACCATGCGTTCTTGGATGGACAACCACTTAACTTTGTCCCCGCTATAGTTTTGCAGCATGCTTCCGATTACCTTTACTAACAATGGCAACCCACGACATTTCTTCACAATATCACGCCCTATTTCCTCCATTTCTGGCAACGGTTTTGCTCTTTCTTTAAACATGAACCAACCCTCATCATCTGAAAGACCTTGCAAAGTACACGAATTCTTTGTCATATCGCTTGTTCCGATTTCACGTTTTAGTGTAGTGATAATAATGCCATTTCCATTTTGTGAATTCATGTTTATCACAACACCCTAAAATCATCCCAAGATGTCCTCTTCGTCCCTGACATCATCCAGACCAAAGAATATCTCTTTGATCCCAACTCTTGTCAAGCTTTGTAATCAAATTCGGTAGTTGGTAGCTCACATTTCTTCTTGGTTAGGGATTCATAGATCATTTCAAGTCTATTGATGTCAACCTTAATGCATACACACAACCAAGCTTTAACTTCAAAGTGTCTCGGATTTTGGGTTATTGTAGACCGACTTAGCTAATGTGGTCTTCCCAATGCCACCCATTCCCACAACAGAACAATCGTAAGTTTTTCTTTTTTATGGATTCCGTTAAAGCTCTACTATACGCGCTTCATCTTTCTCCTCCCAACAATCTTGTATTCGCCTAAATACGAATGAGTCGCTTAGGAAGACTATTTGGAACGGGCCTTGCGGTTCATTTTGTAGTCCCAACTCGAGTGCTTGTTTGTTGATCTCGACAACTTCATGATGATGTTTTCGATTTTATGACCCATTTTGTACGAAATGGAAGTTTTTTCAAAGCGTGGGGAATATGTAGCTTTATAGTTCGTGATCTCGTTTCTTCGCCTCATGCCTTAACACTTCATCTTGAACCTCATCCAACGGATCATCGCCACACCACATCTTTCATTTGTTTAAGCCACTCTGTCACACCTCTTTAACCTTTCGGCTCAACATCACGTAACCAGGCCCGAATAATCTTTATCTTGCCTTGAAAGATCTTCAAGTTATCGAGAAACCCCAAGTAATGGCAATTTCGTTAGCAGCTAATGAAAATGCCTTTTCGAATATCACCTCGGCAGAAAGACTTACAAAGGCCTCAATCATTTTCACTGTTAAGAAAAACAAGAAGAACAAAAATCAGGAAAGTTCCATAGGTTAACAACTTGTAACAATCAGAGTCTCGAGTTCGTTAAACTTTCAAATTTTGTGTCAACTTCAATAAATATTCATTTGGTCAACGCCCATGTTGTTAGTTTGTTACCCAGATCCACAAAAGGTTAACTATGTATCCATTTCACACACCCATTCCGGGTGTTCAAATAAACTTATTTAGGTAAATTTATATTTTATCATTACATGGTTAACATCACAAAATAGACATGCATGTGTTTTTGCTTTAGTAATTAATTTATACTACCCTCCTATACTGCTATTGATGGACTAGCGTTGTTATTATTACTTTTGTTTTTTGAACACGTAGTTGACATAACCGATCAAAATATCTACCGTGACAAAATATATGTTTTCGGTTTTTAAATATGTTATGCATAAGCATTTACTTTTTTTGGCTAACGTGTTAAGTTAAAGGGGTAAATTGTATGTTCTTGTACTTACTTCTTTTTGCCCCTTATTTTTTTCAAGTAAAAAAATAATAATAATAAAATAAATAAAATAAAAATAAATAAACATTCAAATTAACTTGTGTCAAGTTAGATATTTAATTTGATCGATTATGTTCATTCACGGTTGAAACTCATATAATAACCATTTTAGTCTACCAAAACTATATATAATAACTAAAACAGTCCTAGAAAAGTTTAGCGCTAATAACCTTTAAAGATCATCTTCATTACAAATGTTAGTTCGACGAATAATAAAAAATATATCCCTTTGCCCACCTTTCTTGTCTAACTTGGCTTAAATGATACATTTTCTAACTTGTATAGCCGGTTGCCTGTTTTGAGAGGTGCCACCACACATGAGTCAAATGATACCTTGCTGAAGTCAAAGTCAAATGAGTTGTCTCTTTGTATTTTATCCTAATAGGATTCCAGGTGAGAGGCTTCCTGGACATTTTCTTTTTGTTTCTTGTATTTTATTCAAATTCATCTTCTTCACATTACAACACCACCACCGTATTCCGAGCCACATTACACACGGCAAAAATCAGATCACATATAGCCCTATCTTCATTACACACGGCAAAACTCAGATCACATATAGCCCCAGATCACATATAGCCCTATCTTCATTACCTTCACATATAGCCCTATCTTCATTACCTTCATATCGTGTATGTGGAGACCACACCTTCATATCGTATTAATTATCTTCACATTACACCACATTACACACGGCAACTTTTCGCCATCATCAAGTCCGCATCATCATCCACCATCACTATCAACGCAATATCCGGTTACAAAACCAAAACCGCTACCACCACCATACGCATTCTGAAACCGCTACCACCACCATACGATTCGATTCGGAACCATCTTGGGGTGATTTAAGTAGGTGATTTTAGATGAAATAGGAATAAGTTTTGATTTTAGATTGAATTGGAAAACATTATTATTAGGGTTTATGTAATTGGGAAAATATTTGGTAAAGTGTAAGGGTGTAGTGGAGAGAGAAAAAAAATGATATATATTTTGAGGTGTCAAATGATGTGGACAATTCTCGCTTGGTGTACACAACCGGTTATCTGAGGTTGACAATGTATCATTTAAGCCAAGTTAGACAAGAAAGGTGGGCAAAGGGATATTTTTTTTATTATTCACGTCGAACTAACATTCATGATAAATATGACGCTTTAAAGGTTATTAAATTTCAAAAGTTTATTTACTAAATTGGCCCATTCAAAAGGTATTGTTTGCTCTTGAAGTGGTCCATTGATAAAAATACATGTCTATTTTATTACATTAGCATTTTGTTTGGTTTTAAAATATGATTAGGGATGGGGGAGGTGGTTGTGTGCCATAGAGCAAATTAGCAAAAGATGTAAGAATGTGAAAAGGATTGAGTGAAATTATGTGAGTGTTAAAACCGTATATGAGAATTTAGACTGGCAGTAATAAGGTTGAGGAAGACACGTTGTCCCCAACCATCACCCAAGGTGTGTTCTTGTTATTACACCAAGCCCGCATGGACGCTTTGTCCCTTGGTTTTGAAGAGAACTCGGTCGTTTGAATGACCGAGTTGTGTATTGTATTTTCATTGTTTTGTAAGGTATACTTGTTTATAAGTGGAGTATATTTGAGTGGTGTTGTTGCTGTTTGTGTTATTACACTATGATGGTGATGTTAGGTATTGTTTGTTCATTAAAAGGCTCTCGGTCTAAATCTGATTCGTACATCTGAATCTGAATATGTGGTTCAAAAGTCTGAATCTGATTCCATCTTAATCTAAATAAGTGATTGAAAAATCTGAATCTAACTCAAGTAAAAATGTTTGTTTTTGTCAAAATATCTAAATGTGTTAAAGTAACAGTTTTTACAATTTACATATAAACGATTGCTTTCACGCAAGAAATAAACTTTATTAAATATAAAGATTTTTTTTTAATATAGTCAATTAAAAGTTAGAAGTGTTTGAATCAAAACAATTAATTTCATGTGTATTTGATTTAAAAGAAACATGTCAGCGGTTTAGATTGAACTCTCAAAATGATTAACTAAATGAAATGAGTTAGAATTGAGATATATAAGTTCACTAAACCGAACCTCCAATTTGAACTACATAGGAATTGTCACATAATTATTATCTTGTTTTACATTATTTATCTAATGAGAAAATTTGTAATGATTCTATTTAATCTACTTTTAATCTGAAAGACAAAATTGAAACAAGACAAAAAGAAAAAGAATGAACAAAAACACCCAATAAAAAGATCATAACAAAAGAAAAAATAAAAACAAAAAATTAAGAAAATAAATAAGAGACATTATGAGGTGTCAAGACCCCTCCCCATCGACATCCTCTTACCGCCTCTTAATGACATGAAAAAAACAAACATGCTTTTTGGGCCAAACATCTTACTGCATCAATGAGTCAGTCAGATTAAAATGTGTCTAAGAAATATTTTGAAAAAGAAACACCACTTTAGTTGCGGAGAAAAGAAGTTTAACGCATACCGAGTTGACGGTGATAATGTTGATTGTTATTATCACTAGCCTAGTGTCAAAAACCCGCGGATGAGAATTTGACATGTAAATGAACATGAGACTGAGAATATTGTTTCGTTGGCGGTTCAAGATGAGAATTCGAGTGTTATGCAAATAGATTCAAAACCTACAAATAATGATAGGGATTATGCATTTATAATGTAGATAGAATGTTAGGTTATGTTTGTTTTTACAATTTATTGTTTTCTTTAATTGTTTCTTCACTATGTTATATTTGTGACTCAGATAATGCTATATTTTATGTTTAGACATATTTATTATTTGTAAAAGTGAAACTTCTTTATCTTTAATAGCAGTTAGTGTGGTTACGTTATAGCCAAAAAGTGGCACCTGTAACGCCGCGCCATGGCACCGACTTGTCAATTTCAATGGCCAAAATTTTAAAACCCTACAAAACTAGATTTTAACCGTAAAAAAGACCTTATTTATAAACTTGTTACTCCTTAAATACAATTAAAAACCTTTCATTTCTACTAATTTAATACACACACTTATCTTAGGTTGCCCCATTAAGCGGCAAACGATCGATTGATCGATCGATCTCCACTCGATCGTGTTATTGTGGGAAGTCGATCGCAGTTTTTCTTTTATGATTTCGGTCGTATATCGATCGACTAAACTACACGCATAAAACAAAACTCTCACTTTTAATTAATTTTATTAAAGATCGTTTTACTTGGGGCATTCAATCGCCTTCTTTGGGCGACTTTAAATTCAATACACTTTTACCATAACAAAGTGCCTTTCATTCCTATTAACTTTCATTATGAATCCCAATATGAATTCCAATTGTGATTTTAGAATACGTATCTCAAAGATGATCCGAGTAAGTATACATCTTATTCAAAAACAATAAGAATGAACAAAAACACCCAAATAAAAGATCATAACAAAGAAAAAAAACAAAAAAAAGTAAGAAAAATTAGAGATACTAAGGGCATGTTTGGTAGCGAACTTATTAGAGCTTATCATAGCATGAGCTTATCTTTTAGAAAAATAAGCTACCATTAAAATATGTCTCGTTTAGATGACATAGCTTGAAGGAGCATGTAAAAAAAAATAAGTTACTAAATTGAATGCTAGTTAAACAACTTAAACTAAGAGCACACGGTGTGGGGGGTTTTTAACTCGCCAAACGCAACAACAAGGATGGATGGCGGCGCCATTCCCGAACCTTGCAACCCGCCATTCGTATGCCAAAGGTGATTTCGCCAGTTCAATGGCTGGCGCCATCGGTTATCTTCTTCTTCCTCTTCTTTTTATTTATTTATTTATTTATTTTATTTATTTTATTTTTTTATAAGTTGGTTTTATATTTGTGTGTTGTGCTTTGAGTTTCGTGTTTGTATGTTGTTTTTCGTATTGTGTTTGTGTTTGGTTTTTAGATCTTTTTGCGGGAGGTATTTGATGGAGAAGTAGATTTGATAGAGGATGAAGATAAAGCGGTAGGCTTTTTCTTTTTCTTTTTTACCCTTTTGTTTAGACTTTATACATTTTAAGTTCATTGTCGGTTGTTTTACAGCTTTTATTTTTTATTATTATTTTTTTATTTTTTAGTGAGTGGTTTATTTAGTGGGTTTACAATGTCGATGGTTTTTTGCCCTTTGAATCGATGGTAGGGTGTCTCTAATTAGTCTTATGGTGATGGTTGACTTGTAAAAAGTCATGGGTAGATGTACTTTGGTCCTTGTACAGTACAAATAGTATTACTTTTACGCTTTAGTCCTTCTAATGTTACGCCTTTAATACTTGGTCCTTGCCATAATAAATGATCAAACACACATCGGTTGCACACAAATATTATCCAATACAAACCACAACCTAGTAAAATGATCAAACTCATAACACAGATACAAGTATCAAAGATGAATGAATGATCAGAGATAGATGAACACACACCACCTTTGAGTATAAACATAAACTTGATATGGTGTTGTTCATCCATTTTTGATTCTTCATTAGTAAACAGTAATTGACTTTGTCAAAGTCAATAGCTAATATGCGTATGAGCTTTTAACAATATGTAGAAATGGGTCAGTGGAAAATCAATACAATTAAAACATAATTTTACCCATAGACTAACATGACATGATTTCATACATAATGCAAATGGATATATTTTCAAATGCATAAAATTATGTAGTCTATAAAGTTTAGAAACAGACATTGTTTAAAGACAACAAATAATGTTTCGGGGAATACATATTCGATGAAAAACATTGGCTTTCATATGCTTAACTAGGGATGAGCACAGACTGGGTCTCGCATCGATCCCGCATCAATTAGTGGTACCGATTTTTCCCAGGATAAATTAGTAGTACGGTACCGCATCGAACGGATTTGGATATCGATCGGAAATCGGGTTTTCCGCTTTTTGGGAATTTCCGATTTGGTACCGGGTCCCGTATTTCAAGAATCGTAACGTTTTGGTATGGTACAGAATGCAGTTCGGGATTCGGTTCAAATGCTCATCCCATGCTTAACCAACATTTTTTGTGGTGTAGACAACTTTCTCGCTATAATCTTGGTCTTAGTCCAAAATTGTTTTGGAGACCCACAGCAAAGATCAACTTGACTTCCAAATCGAGACTGGACCACGCTTGGTTGAAAATCACCTGAGATTGAGCATCGGTTTGACACCGAATTTTTCATTTCCCAAAGTTGTGACTGTAAAATTTGTCTTCTTCTTTGTTGTAACTTTTGGTTGGGATGAACATGTTTTTGAGGCTGTTGTGTACTACCTAGACTTCCTGTTACACCTCCTCGCCCAAGACATGTGTTTATGGGGGGGAAGAAGGTTACATTACATGTGGCAATAATACAGAAATTTTTAATTGAAATAAGAAAATGACAATTGTGCCCTTGGACTAAATACAAAGCAAACGGCGACTGGGGTGGTTGACTAACGAAAAAATGGTCAATGGACTAGTTTAGGCTATAAAACTTGGAAAAAGAACTCCCGGCGATGAAAATACCAAGCTTTGGTTCAACGTGATGCGCATGTACAAGATTAGGGACGAACCGTGTATTTTACTCTTAGACATATTTATTACTCCCTCCGTCCCATATTAAATGTCCAGTTTGAATATTCCAAGTCTTTCTTTCTTAACTTTGACCATAAATATTTTTGGTTATGTTATATACTATTTGTTGCAAAATATATGAATAGATTGATTTTTAAATGTATTTCCACTACGTATTATGTTTATCTAATACTGTATAAAAAATATTTGAGGTCAAAGTTGTAAAAGAAAGACTTGAAAAGTCAAACCTAGACATTTAATATAGGACGGATGAAGTATTTGTAAAAGTGAACCTTCTTTTCCTTTAGGATCAGATAGTTTGGTTACGTTATAGCCAAAAAGTGGCACCGCGCACGACCAAAAATTTAAAAACCCCAAAAACTAGATTTTAACCTAAAAAAGCCCTTATTTATAAACTTGTTGCTCCTTAAATACTATAAACACCTTTCATTTCTACTATTTTAACACACAATTTTATCTTAAAATCCAATACACTTTTACCTTTAAAAAGTGCCTTTCATTCCTATTAACTTTCATTATGGACCCCAATATGAATTCCGACTATGATTTTTATGATATGTACTATGAAGTTGATCCGAGTAAGTATATGCGTCTTATTCATGGACAATTTCAAGCAATAGGTGGTCCATTTTTAGGACAAATATAGCAGGTAAACAAAATTTTCCGGAACAATGTTTTTGGACGATTATTTTATGAGAAAAACATGCCACCTAAATATCCGGAAAGAAATTTTGGGCGAAGGTACCATATAAGTTCTAACCTTTAAAAAGCCGATGATATTAGGAATTACAATATTGAACATATTCCTGAATACTTCATGTTTTGTAATATGGGTCGTATGAGCTATAATCTATACATGTCGGTCATACGCCAATTGGCATGCGGCTCTTCATCCGACACATTTGACGAATATTTGTAAATTAGTGAACACTGCTCACGTGATTGTTTTGACAGCTTCACTAAATGCACATATTTCTTAACCTACATGATTTTTTGATGTCATCCAACACATATATGCATTGCATGAAGGGAAATATGGACTTGTGGGGATGCTCGAGAGCACTAACTGTATGCATTGGGAGTGAACAAAATGTCCCGACAACATTACACGGATGATTTGAAAGGGTGATCATAAATACCCCACAATGAAGTTGAAGGCAATAGTAGAGTTTAAGAAAGTGTTAAAAAGATGTTGAACGAGATTTCGAGTCCTTCAAGTCGTTGTGGAACTTTACAACAACTTGCTCGTGCATACAATGTCAACATGAATAATCATGTATTTTCATAACATTGTCAAAAGATCAAAATAAGTAATTAGTGAATTTAACGAATTGTTCGTGAATCCGCAACCGAATGTTCAACATATTGATAAGAAAGATGCACCCCACAACTAAAGATAAATAAAAAGCTCCGTGACAAAATAAAATAAAATGAAATAAAATAAAACATGTACTACCATTGATAATATATCGTGGAGCACCTATAAAAACCTAATCACTAAGAAAGTTAGGTGGGGGTGATAGTATTCTCTTTTGGTTGCATAGATGGGTTGGGGATGTTACACTTAAGGAAAAGTTTCCTAGGCTATTTAGATTAGAGAGTAAGAAGGAGGTAACAGTGGCGGAGAGAGGAGTTTGGAGGGAAGGTGGATGGGTCTGGTCGTGGGAATGGGAGAGAGGTATAAGGGGGAGGGTAGCGGGGGAACTTGTGGAAATGACTGCTTTGATTCATTCGATTGCTCCTACTGTGGGTCAACCCGATACATGGACTTGGAATCTTGAGGAAAATGGGTTTTCACGGTTAAAAGATTAAGAGAATTAATAGATGGAAAAATTCTACAAAGATCCAATACATGGCAAGAAACAAGATGGTGCAAAATCATTCCAAGAAAAGTTTGTATTTTTATTTGGCGTCTAAATCAAGGTAGAATCAAATCCGTTTTGGCTTGATCACATTGGTTGGATCTTGATTCGATGCTTTGTCCTCATTGTGACGAGGAGGTGGAAACGATAGATCATTGTTTCTTGAGATGTGGTCGGGTCTCAGAAGGGTGGAGAAAAGTTCTTGATTGGTGGAAGATGAGTAATGTCAGTTTTGGTTCGGTTGACGAGGTTATAAATTATAAAGGTTTACTACAATTTAACAAAAACAAAAAACGGTATGGAAAGCGGTGGTCTGGTCGACGTTATACAATATATGGCGTGCTCGAAACAAAAGAGTTTTTGAGAATAAACTTACAAATCTGTCAACTATATGTGATGAAGTTCAAGTCATGTCTTTCTTTTGGATCGATAACAGAGTCAAAGGTACCATTTCGTCATGGTTAGAATGGGTGTCGGACCCTTTCGTGCTTGCAAGTTCTAGGGATCCTCGGTTGGTATGATCGTAGATATTTTTTAGCGGTCTAGTTTTTTTCTTCCAATGGGCGTGTTGTTGTGGTCTTCTGCTCGACCTTTATGCTTATGTTTCTACGGCTTGTAGTTTGTTAGTATAGGGTAGGAGGAGTTTTTGTTTTGTTGGCTTCTGTGTTATTGTTGCTCTGTATCTTCATATTTGATTTCTATATAAAATTGTTGCCTTACTAAAAAAAAACTAGATTGATAATAGAAGTAAGAGAAAGATTCAAGATAAATCACAAATTTTATAAAGATCAAACTCAAAAGAAATTCCATTCACTTTTCATCAAATATAAAAGACTCATTTTCATTTTACTTTTTAAAATTAAATCACTCACAAATCGTTAATCGTTACTAAACGAATCATACACCATGCATTTAAAATTGAATCTTTTATAGATGCAAGACTTTACATACTTTCGGAAACTCTTTTTGAGTTTTTGTGAGTGTTGAAAATTCCTCTTGAAAAGCACGTGTGATTTGTAAAATCACATTTGATTTGTTATTTTAAAACACATTGATTTATAAAATCACACGTGATTTGTGAAATTACACGCGATTCTTAATTTAAAAAAAGAATTATGATCTACGTTGATCTCTCCTCATAAAATAAAATCCTTTGAAAATAAAAATAAATTACAAAACAGTTAAAATACTCTTATTATTTCAGCTATAAGGGCATCCACTATAGTAATTTATGAAAATGTTTATAAAATGAGGAATAGGTCAAGAACTCAGAAACCATAGTGAAAATAGGCTAATTTAATGCATTTAAATTTTGTATAATTTTATAAAATTTTATGAGGTTTATACATAGTGAAGATAGGTTCAAGGTTTGTTAATTAATGTCATAATAAAATTATAAACCATATAAAAGTTTAACACATTGGATCTTCTAAGCCTATGATCCATCAAAGATTATCGACCACAGAATTTGCAACAATTTCTGTATCATTGATTCCGCAGGAAAAAAACCCAAAAACAACTAATATGCATCAAATATAGATTATAGCTACATAAAAGAGTGGTTTTCATGCCTAATTATATGTATAAGATCTTTTAATAGTAGCAATAAGTAAGGAGCCATTTACTTGACAACAAAAATTTCAAGCCAACAAATCATTGCGATTAAAAGATGATTAAGGAGTAGAATAGAGTTATAAATAAACATATTATCCCTCCTATGAATCCAGCAATATACATGACAATCTTGGGGTTTGGATTTTACTTCATCCATTGGAGTAACGATGAAGGGAAATAGTGGATTTTATCATTAAAAATTGTTATACATGAAAATATAAGCAAGCAACAGTATATTTACTAAAACAATGGATCGTAAGTCGTAACAAGCAAGCAAACAAGATATATGGATCGGAGCGATCAATATGTGTGCAAACTAACATTTAATAGAAAATACCTGTGAAGATCGCTTTCTTTATTGATCCTTAATTTCCTTCGTAAAGACAAGTGTTAAACCTTTGATAGATAGATGTGTAAGTTGTGAAGAAGTGAGTTTAAGACACAACCTATATATAGGAATAACACATTTTAGACCACCAACACCACAAACCAATTTTAATTTACTTTTTCCTATTTAGTACATGTTTGGTTGGAGGATTTTTAGTGGGGTCATTGGACTCATGTTAAAAAAGATATGTTTGTTTTATTTTACTAAACTTTTCAAACCCCATGAACAGAGGTTTTCCCAATCCATATTAATTTGCTAGGTTTTCTCTCTCCACTTTGTCAAGATGTGGGGCCCATATTTTTCTTCTCACATTCATCTTTTTATAATAATATCTAAATTCAATTTTTTATTTATATTAAATATAATTTAATAAAATATAATTTTATTTATATTTTAATATATTTTCTCTCTTCAAATCCTAATCCAAATCTTAATCTAAATCCAAATCCAAATCTAAATACTAAACCCTTCTATATACCAAACGGACCCTTAATAGTGATACCATAGACCCATACCGGTTTTCACCTTTATAACGATTAGTGGTTTTCGACCAAAAGAAAAGGTTGTTTAAAGTGATTTTCGACTTAAATTTAGTTGAAATTTAAACACATGCGTAATCATTCGATATCAATCACCTCTGATCTGGCAAAGATAAGCCCGTTGATGTTTGTAACACGTACAATGAGCCAAGATTGGTATGGATATTCAACTTAGGAGGCTAGGATTGCACATTGAGCAACATATTTATAGTCAATCAATAACCCAAAAACTCATGTACTAATAAGTGATTCCAAAGTGCTTAATGTTAATAATAGTCGAATCAAAACTCTTCAAAATATAATTAATAATTGGGACAGGGTTATAGTATATCAAAGTTTCAATATAATTGTGTTTTGTAATGCTCAATAACCAGGTCAAGTCATGGTTTAAAATCGGTCTTGCTCCGGCTCTGGAGTTGTTACAAAATACTTGCTGCAAAGGTATTAATTGTGTTTGTGCGATGAACAAAATTCTTTGGTCCCCTTTGATATAAAACTAATGAGGAGAGGTGAAAAACTGGACACAGCGGTTTATTAAGGTTAATCCTCACCATTAAATCAAATTAGATAAATGGTGGGATTTGTTCTTTGGTAAGCATGAATTTATGGGTAAGCAAAATAAAGTGACTCTCGGTTACCATAATACTCTGTAATATTTAGTTTGAAGTTACCTAAATTAGTTTTTATATTGGCAAGAGATGAGATCAATATAAATCTCATATTTGTCATATATCCAATGAACCAATTTTAGTCATTCATTTTTTAAAATTAATAAAAAATTTCACATTTTTTTTTTTCTTTTATAAACAAACACATCTTGCAAACGGTAAATCTTCAAGCTACGAAAAATACACCATCGCGACGAGAATTAAATAATCTTTCTATGATATGCGACTTATATATCTTTCGACGACTTTTTTTAAATTTTCGATTAGAAAAACACGTGATTCTAAACCACGTGTGATTCATTTTAAAAATCACACGTGATTTTTCTAGGCGGAAATTTTGAAAAACAAATATTTTTGCGTAACAATTAACGGTTTGCGAGATATTTAATTTTTAAAAAAAATGAAATTTTATTTTTTATGTTTTAATCAAAAAATGTGAATATAATTAGTAAATATATGACAAATATGAAATATATATTGATATTTTATCATATTGGCAATTGACAACCACCAAAATTGTGTAATAAACCCTTTTGCAATTTTAAAAGAAAAATTTATTATATATGTCTTGATAGGATAAACTTATAAAAAATGCTTTTGTGCTCATCCAAACAAGAGCAGCTACCGGCACTCATCTCACCATCAACCATTAAAAGTGACCTTTTTTGAAAAAAACTCACACCTTGTCATTACGAAATCAAAATACAACTGAAATTGATTTATCATTATTTGATAACGGACATCCAAACAAGAGCAGCTAACAAGACGATCGTTTGAGTATGTTTGTGCCTTCGAAATAGACGGACTCTGCTTTTCTTGGCGCTCCCTTCAAAACGGAGTCTTTATCTAGCCCATGGCAATCCCAGAAACTGATATCTTTGATAGATGACATATTGGTTAACCACATTGGAATTTCTCGTATCCCAAAATCACATATATATAACGTTTCCAGTGAGGTGAGGCGTTTACTTCTTCCGAATTGACTCCCAATGACTCCAACCAAACAACCATAAACCCAAGGTTGCTCCTCAGCTTCTCTATCCCTTGGAGACTTGGGAAACAATCCAGCTCCATCGAGAATGGCCCAAGTCTTAACTCTTCTAACATGGTAAGACTGTCAATTCCACTAGGCACGGAAGTCAGTTTTTCACAACTTATGAAATCATACATCATATCATGTTATGTTTCAGTTTATTACAACCTCGGTACTGATACTCGCTTAGTAGCTGCATACCTTGTTTGTCCTTTGTCTTCAACCTGATAGATAACGACTCATCCAGGTCTGGAAACGAGACCACGCCAGGTCAGCAGCACCTTCATTTTCATCTGTCATACCCAAACGCTTTCTCCTCTCGGCACCTTCAGGCGAAGTGTTCATAAAAGCATGTGTCACGCCAGGGTACAAATGCACCTCGTATGGCTTCCCCGATGCCTTCAGTTTTTCCTCTAGACCTTTAGCAGCCTACAAAATAATCCCCAACACTCTAGTATTCTAAACATATGGATCTCATGTTACCTATATATAATATATATATTTCAAATATTTATAATATGCATCAAGAATAAGTCATGTGATCTACACTAACAGATATACCAATGGACATACAAAATGAAAATATTCTAAATTTGAAATATATATGTTAAGAAAATATCATTTTGGGTATCTTGAACTCTTTTAAGTATATAACATTACTCAAGAAAGATGCCTCTTTCACGCAAAAACCATTAACGCCTGATGACTTGGGTAATATAAAACGAACAGCCTAAAATAAAACGAGTCAAACATTTCCAATGCGTGCTTTGATGCATACTGCAGCATACCACCACCTAATTATTCTAAAACTAAAATAGATTATTAGCGCGTACAAAAAACAATAGATTGTTATTATTGTGATGATATGCTTTTGTGACCATATTATAACTTCATAGACAAATTATAAGAGCTGGACGTGAAGTATACAAGGTCAACCTGACCCAACACGATACGACCAGTACTAAAATTCGCCATTTTATCCGAACCCGTTATAACCTGTTCCTAGCCCACCCATTTTTCCTCCTCTACTTCTAAGGAAAGTATGATGACAAAGGTCACTATATACAGAGATACATATTATGCACAAATGGTATGCCAGATCAACCTAACATGCCCCATTTCGATCCCATAGTATGATACCTAGCCTACCCATTTTGCCACCGCACTTCCAACTTCTAATACAAGTATTGTGACATATGTTAACATGTAGAGAGACGTAAAAATTCCCCCAAGGCCAATTTTAGTCGAATTATTTCATTAAATTATGCCATAAGCTAATAATCCTAAATAATGAATTAAACAATCAATGACATCTGATATCTGAATACTGATTGATTGATTGATTGATTGAATTATGCCCTAATGCTAATTATTTGATTAATCACATTATAATCTAATGCTAAATGTACTGATGTACATACCGTGATATCCGAAAATCCAACAATGTTATCACGTTCTCCAAAATGAGCTTGTACAGGTACTTTGATATTAGCAGCATCCGCAAGCTCAGTCGGAGGAACTCCATAAAATGCAACAGCTGCATCAATCTCGGGCACCAAAACAGCACTTGCAATAGCAAGTGCACCACCCATGCAATACCCAGTTACACCGACCTACAATATCATCACATAAATATCAACTTAGCAACACGTAGAAAGTCAACGCCAGCATCCATTACAGATATTAGTCAAAGTTAGACATAGAGCCTGATATATAGTGGAACACTAGGTCAAATTAGAAAAATATAGTACTCTTAAAAAAGGTGCTGGCCTTCTTCTCAAACATACAGGATATGATAACAATCCTAGCAAAAAACCATGAACAAGGCAAATTGCAAACCGTGTAAACACCATGTCTTTATTAGTTTTAACTTGTATCCTACAACAACTGCCGTGTGCGCACAATTACTGATCTTAACACACAAGATCAGTACAGAATCATAGAAAAATCACCAAAACTGGAGACTGACCCAACTTAAAATCCATTCTTGTAATCATTTTTCACGGATAACAGCATAAAATACCAATTTAGGCTCTCACTTGTCCAATTTTGGTCATTGAACTTCTGTTTGTACATCTCGGTAATTAGTAGATGACCTTGTCTCATGTTTGGGTCATTTTGATGTGTATCAACTCTTATTTAAAGGGTTACAAAAAGACGAGAATAGGAAATAAAACAATCTTTTATAGACTTTGATATACAAAAATGAAAGCAGTGACAAAATGGGAGAGGTAAACAAGTACGTCAGTATTCCATATTTTTACGCAAATAACCCTTTTTCTTTCTATATTTGGAGTAATTGTAATAAAATACAAGCTACATCATATGAGTCTATGCTGTTGAGGTTGATAAGCTTAAATTCCGAGAGGTATCAGTTAAGACAAATCAACTAAAATGCTTAATCTAGTATTGATGGTAGCATCTAGCCAAGGTATTTTCTCAAGAAAAACAGCTTGACGTCTGTGCCAATGCCGGTCGATTTAACAAAACATATCATATATTAAAACTAGAGTTGGTAGTGGCATCTTGTGGAGACAATGTATTTTAGAAACAATGTTATACCTTCTGTGAGCCATTGGCCTTGAGCCAGTTAGCTGGCGCTTGGATATCCTTTATAGCACCTGGCCAGTCAAGACCTTCCATCAAATGTTGTGCTTCTGCGGCATCAAGACCAACCTTTCCACGATACAAACTGAAAATAACAAGGGGATAAGCACCAAATGAGCATATTTAAGTTTATGATCAGCGGCAATGTTCTTAAAGAAGGTAAATACTAAATAGATTACTCTGGAATAAGTGCTTTGTAGCCAGGTTCAAGTTTCGAAATTTTAATGGCATTGTTCTTGATCTCGAAATCAACTCCCCACCATTCCTGAAGAACGACAATTCCGGGAGCATCTTCTTTGCCAACCACATATGCATCAAATGTCTGCAATGAGTACATACACATAACTTCAACGTGTAAAAAAATATACAAATAAGGCAGAACGAAAACATCTATTAGTTTTAGACAATTGACAACTTCAACTATTCATTCCTTAACCCTTAAGGGGGTGTTTGTCTTCAGCTTAATTAATGGCTTATGAGCTTACTGAAAAACTGATGAGCTCATTTTTATGGCTTATGACTTATGAGCTTATTAACTTGAGCTTATGAACTTCAATAAGCTATAAGCACAAGTTGATAAGCTCTTAAGCTTTTAAAAATGAGCTCTTAAGCTATTATCAAATTTTCAATAAGCTCATAAGCAAATCAAATAATCGATGACAAACACTTGGTAACTGTAACTAAAGTAAACAGTAACCATGTTCACTATCGTTCCATATAGATAACTCTAACTTTTGAGAAACGTCAAATGCTAAAGTCAAAACCTTTCTTTTACAGGACCAGCAGGGTGCACCAAAAGTGAAAATAGTTGACGCTACATCCTAATGGTAAAAAAAGTGGATGTGGCAATGTGGCGTCCATCGTCTATTTTACACAAAATGGGCATCCAGTCATCCACATCATCAATTATAATACGGCAGCATATGTAACCAGGTAATACTTATTAA
The DNA here is from genome assembly GCA_022545495.1 of Chrysanthemum lavandulifolium. Lineage (NCBI taxonomy): Eukaryota > Viridiplantae > Streptophyta > Magnoliopsida > Asterales > Asteraceae > Chrysanthemum > Chrysanthemum lavandulifolium. The sequence goes on along the minus strand of CM040239.1, from coordinate 49,866,845 downwards.
CCTACACGTGGACGGTTAAGGGGGTGTTTAGAATTGGTTACAAAAACTACTTATCGCATATTGATACAACAAATAGGCAGTTTTACAGGTGTTTGGGATAATTTGTCCAAACTACTTATCTGCTTAAGTGAAATAAGCTCTTTTTCCTAAAAATAACTAATACCCTTTACTCAAAGCACCTTTTTTCAAAACCCCAATAAGCAGTCCTAATAAGCAACCCCAAAACACCCTCTAAACATCTAACAAAAAATTCAAGAATCAAGAAACTTGATTAAGAAGTTTATTCTGCAATAACCCACCAAAAAGAATCAATTTTTTCAAAAAATAAAAACAAATACTTACAGTGTCATCTCTTTGAATCTGAATCTTTTTGAACTCAGAAGTAGCCATGGATCGAATTTGATGATGAGCAAAAGAGGGTTTTAAGGTTTTGGTTATGTGAAATGATTTTGGTTGAAGGGTTTTATTTAAGAAGAGTCTAGAGTGATGATAGAGTAGTGCCATTTGTTTTTTATCAGTTGACTTTTGGAATTTTTAACTAGGGACTTACCTACTACATATATTTGTTTCTTTATCCTTTACTTGGTCAAATAAATTTTCGAAACTTTTTTTTTTTTTTTTTTTTTTTTAATTACGCGTTTGTTCATGTGGTATACTCTAAATAGCATGTTTAATCCCTAAGTCGTTTTAATTACACCACACATACTTATTTTTGAAACATTTCACCCATTTAGTTCCTATTTTCATAAATATGGACTATCAATGTAATAAAAAAAACTGTAAATAATTACACAGATGATCCTTATTTTGAAAAATAGGGATTATCCATGTAATCAAAATTGAATAAAGACGAAACATGTAATTTTGAGTAAACCACATGGACGAAACATGTAATTTTGTCTAATTTATTGTTGGAGAAATGCTACATTTATGATTACAAACGGGTTTTTAAAAGCGAACCGGAGATCGAATCGGTTTGTCTTCAGCTTTTCGATTCAACCGGTCATTTTGGTCCAATTATCAAAGGACTTATGATACAATTATCATTACAATATGAACATTGGTGTGACATAACACTTGACATTTACGAGAGCTTCCTGTTAATGACTAAGTTACATACTTATTTACCCAATAAGTAATTACACATCAATTTAATCATAGTCAGAGCTTTTAAGCCTTCGAATTTTTAAGACCATTGATTTTATCAGGCATTATTATGTATAAAGTAGGGGTGTGCAAGAAACCGAAAAACCGAACCTAAACCGAAAACCAAGAACCAAACCAAAACCAAAAACCGATTGAAAAACCGATTGTTCGGTTTTTAAATTTAAAAACCGAAGTTTTTGGTTCGGTTTGGTTTTAACTTTAAAACCAACAAATAGAAACCGAACCGACATTTAAAGTCAAAATAATATATCTTGCCTTGTTGTTCATAAAATAATATAAGATCTTTATCTTGATATTTTCCTTTACATTACCGTTGTCGATGATGCATTTCAAACGTGTGATAACTCTGCTAATATTTTATTTCATAACAATATACATAACACAAATGTGCTTTAAGGTAAAAAAAAATGGGTACACAAATGTCACAAGAACACATTAAGTTTGAATGTTAATGGTTGTTCCTTTTGAAGATGGTGCAATTACATCAAAAAATTGAAGAACTTGTTCCAACATCATTCTTTTTTCGTTTCACACCCTTCAATTGTTTCAGTGTACCTTTCAAGCTCTAACAAATCCTTGAAACTAGGAGGCAACTTTGAGAATGTTAGGCACTTGATTTAAGAAGGTTCTTTACCCGTTTGTACCGTTGTCTTAGATCTAGGTTTAAGACATGGTTATATTTTATGATATATGTCAAATCTACTTTGAAAAAGCAAAGCTCGATAAATTGTATAGAAACCGAAAAAACCAAAAAACCAAACCGAAAAAAAACCGACAACCGAAAACCAAACCGAAACAAAACCGAAACCGAATGGTTTCTAAAAATCAAAAACCGAATTTTTTTGGTTCGGTTTCGGTTTTATACAAAAACCGAGTCAAACCGAACCATGCTCACCCCTAGTATAAAGTCATCACATATATTCTTTAGGCCTAAAAACTATTAGATATTAAGTCCATTATTTTAGTTTAGAGTTAATTACATAAATGGTCTTTATGCTTAGGCCAAAGTTGCATGTTTGGTCCTAAAACGCAATTAATTACACCAATGGTCCCTGTGGTTGTCCAAATTGAGTTGACCGGTCCTTTGACCGATTTTCCATCCAATTGAAAGTTAACGTCATGGGCATTTTGTCACTTTACATACAGTATACCACAAGGACTATATTTGCAACACCCTTTTTTTTCCCCCTTTTGTAACCTAATTTTGATACAACGACTACCATTTCGTACGACACAACACACAGAAAGGGGTTGGTCATATGGGAAATTTCAAAGAAGTAGAGGTGGATATGGATAATGAAACAGAAGAAGAGAGAGTGACACAAGTGGTAGTGATCCAGAGGATTTGGATTATGATCCAGAGGATTTGGATTGTAATCCAAAGCATGATGTAGTGTTTGATGATGATGAGCATATACTTGAAGATGCTCCTGTAAGTATGAATCATTCGAATGAAAATCCAAACCCTAAATATGATGAAGTGGTTGATGATGATGAGCATATACTTGAAGATTTTGAAGTTCATGAACATGATCTAGATGTCATTGATTTTCACTCATTTGGAAGTGGCTTATGAGGAAAACTAGAAGGGGGGGGGGGTTGAATAGTTTTACCAATTAAAACTTCCTTTTAAACTATTTAGATCGACTTATGTCAATCTATTTGGATGTGTGTGTTGGATGTTGATAAACAAGCATATGAAGGTAAGTAATGAAAAGATAAGAGTAAGAAGCACAAAACCACAACACGAGTATTTATAATGGTTCGGCTACAAGGACACCTTCCTTGCCCTACTCCACTCCCCAAGTCACCTACTCGAGAGTTCGTAATCACTGCACCAATCTCCTTATGGCGGAGAAGCCTTCACAACGTCGCCTACCCTTTTTCCGGTGCTAGGCTAACCACCGGGTTCTTTCACTCCAAGGTGAACCACACCTACACAACGTCGCCTACCCTTTATAAGATACTAGGCTAAGTACCTAGTTCTTTCACTCCAAGGTGAACTACACCTTCACAACGTCGCCTACCCTTTATTAGGTACTAGGCTAAGCACCTAGTTCTTTCACTCCAAGGTGAACTACACCTTCACAATGTCGCCTACCCTTTATTAGGTACTAGGATAAGCACCTAGTTCCATTGCAATGGAGGAACTACTACCACACTACACCAACAACTAATCCCAAAGGAGATCTACTCCTTTACAACATCATCAAGGATATCAATATCCTTGGATCCTATACTAGTCTATCTTGTACATCGAAACACACCATATCGAATGTACATCTAAGGCACATTTCACTAATGCCTTTGACTAGATCTACAAGACACCTTTCACTAATGTCTTGTGTATTCACTTCTAAGCACTTTTCACTAATGCTTCCTTGTCTTGACTTCTAAGCACCTTTCACTAATGCTTCTTTGTCTTGACTTCTAAGCACCTACCACAAGTGCTTATCCTATAGACGATAGATACCCTTCACTAATATCTTCGTCTTGACACTTGAGACATCTTTCACTAATGTCTTCAACACTACACTTCTTTGAAGAAAGAAAATGATCATCAACAAGAAGACTTCAGTAGCCTTGATGATGAGGAAGCATTGCAACTCATGGACTTGAGCTTGCTCAACTTCAAGGGTGGTGATCTTGCCTTTAAGAGGAATCTAAAAGATCACACAAAAACAAAACTACAAACATAGATCTCTTGGCTCTAAGGTTAGTGAGATTTAACTCAGGGGAGAAAGTATGTTAGAAAGGGGTGAGAAATAATTAAGAAATGGCTCACTATTTATAGAGGAAAAATCCTACTGTTCCCCGGATCCCACGGATCCCTTCCACTTGGGATCCGGCTAGCACAAAGCTAGGGATCCGTTGAATGCTCCTCTTTACCCATGGGTGTTTTTGGTTATGGGTCATGGGTTATGGGTTGATCCATGGTTTTTTTTCTAGATACAATGTATCTTAAGGATACAATGAACTTGGTTAAGTGGTATATATAAAACCATGGGTTATGGGTCAATACCATTTGCTAGTTATTACCCATTTTAGTATTTACATGTTTTTACCCATTTTAGTATTTACATGTTTTTACCCATTTTAGTATACTTAGTTTAAGTATATGTTAACCCAATATGTAAACACTAGTTGTTGTACATATGTATCTAAATCATAAAATCACTTATACTTGTTTTAGTGTTTTATGTGAAAATGTGAATATGTTAGAAACTATTAGTTCAAACCATTTACGTATTTTATTTGTTTCGTTAATATGATTTTACGTTTGTTATCGACAAAACATTAGAAGATCGCAAAATATAAATAAGCGTTTTACGGCTTATTTGTATTAACAATCTCCCATTTTGTTGATGACAAAACATAAAATTATTTTAAGGAAAAGCTAAAATTGTAAAAGTTTGAATTGTAGTTTTACTTTCTTCTTCCCTTTTGTCGAAACAAAAAGTGTTTGAAGGAAAGCAACACATCGTTTTTAAGAAAAACATGTGAAAGAAAATGAAAATAAAAGAGATAGAGAGCAAGTAGCGGAAAGGATCTCGTCTTTACTCCCCTCGACGAGTCCATCCCATGTAAGGCGTCAAGTAAGTGATACTAATCTAGTTTGTTTGCAAATAAGTTTGCAAAGATTTCGTCTAAAAGACGAATGTGCTCCCCCTTGATGATTGCAATTATGCAAGAGAATGTCACGAAATGTAAACCTTGTATTGCAAGTATTTTGCAATGTATTGCTTTGACATAAAGCTCCCCTAGCTTTGGGATGTCAAAGTCTTCATGTGTGAATTAAATAACTACAAAGCAAATGTTAGAAAGCAAGTATAATTCACAATTTCCTGCAAATGTGGTCCAAGTTAGTATAAAATAGCTTTACGTCTCACGGATCCCGCGGTTCCCTCTAGTAGGGATCCGTCTAGGCAGTCGAGAGATCCGTATTAGGCGATTAATTTCAAAGAAAGGTGATATAACAAGTAATGTTAACACAAAAATGAGATATGAATACAAAGTGATCATATTCTTATAAAAATAACAAGTAGCATGTAATTTCCATTTAATAAAACTAGAGTTATGATATACATGACTCTAAAGACTAAGAAAATAAGAAAATACATGACTAGGAATTTCTAAACCAACTATCGCTTGATGCTAGGACACCACTAAAATTCTTCTAGCTCAAGTTTTGTTTAGGTTTGGTCTCGTCGAAACGTTCGAGAAGATGATAGAACATGAAACGTTGGTCTTCTCGTACTTCATGTATCAAACTTTCAACGTGTTGACAATGATTGCAATCTTTTTCATGGATAGGTAGTGGTGGTGGAAGAAATGAAATGGCTTGATGCGAAGAATCAAGTGAAGCGGCTTGTGGAGCTTCAAACAATGGAGGAATTGGTGGAGGCGCATTTGAGAATGGCTCGACCAAGGATGATGGTGGTGGTAGAGAAGTGTCAACTTCCATATGATTGGGTGGTTGACTTTGATGATTTCTCATAATCCAAATGGGATTATATGATGGAAATGGCGAAAAGAAAGCCAGAGCAAGTGTTGACTCAACACCTTTATTTTGAACTATTATTCCTCCTAATGAGGAGAATGTTGTCGGCGGAAGCGGATGAGACGACCTAGGAGGCAAGTCCTCTAAATTGTAGAGGTGTGGTGATGATAGTGGGGATGTAAATGAAATAGCTCTAGGAACCAATGGTGATGGTTTAGTGGAGATGATATTGTTTGGCCTAGGAGGTATGGTGGTGTTTGGCATAGGTAGTTTTGTTGGTACTATCCTTTTAGGAATTGGTTTGATTGGATTATGAAGAATCCTATCATTTGTTGGCTTGACCGGAGATGATTCAGTTGAAGAGATTTCGTGTATAACACGAGCCTTTTTCATGGGTGGTTCTTTGGTGGATAGGTTAGTACTTGGGGTTTTCCTCATGATGAGATGATTTCAAGAGGTTGTAAGAGCTAAAAATTAGAATGAGAGTGATGACTATGGAGGTCCTAACAAGGTGGTTTATAAACCAAGAGATTTGGCAAGTGCATTTAAGCCTTAAGCCACTAAGATTCATTGGAATGTGATGATTAACATGCACAAGAGTCAACTTCAGAGATTGCACTGATCTAGGAACTCATTTAAGATGAGATGGAGTGTTTGAGTTAGGAAGATGAGTTGAAATGATTGTTTTAGCAAGATTTGACCTAAACTGTCATCCGGATCCCACGGTTCCCTCCTCAGAGGGATCCGTCTCTCAGCAGCTATGAAAGAGTGGAAATGATGTTTTCTAAGATCTAAGACCTATAATATCTTGAGTGTTTCAGTCTTCTTAAGTGTCTTAAATGAAGGGTTGCTTAAGTACTTGAAGGTAATGAGTGATGTAGCTAATGATTGTCTTTTATGGAAGGATTTGGAACTTTCAAGAGTACCAATGGATGAGCAAGGATGACACTAAAGATGAGAGTGTCAATTGAAGCTAAATGATCCTAGAGATCAGGTTGTGACTTATGATAGTGTTTTTGGAAAATATCCTAGAAGCTTTGAGATGGGACAAACTAGAGTTTGATCAACTTTGATCAATTTTGAGGTGAGAATGATTTATGAGCAATTTCGCCATAATCGAAAGATTTCTAAGACTAGATGTGAGGGATCAAGTCGAAAAATGAAGTGTGAGTTTGAGAGCGGAAGAGTAATGGGTTAAAGATGAAACGGTAGATCTACAAGCGTTTTAGAGTGTGATCTAGGTGAGTTATGTGTGAATGGGAAGGATCAACCTATCTTGATAAGGACTTAACTTGCCTTAAGACACTATGTTTAGTTTAGTGTGAGATGTTCTTAGGATATGTTTGAAATACAATGCTTGCAATTGCATTTTCTGTTGGCCGGATCCCACGGTTCCCTAAGTGTAGGGATCCGTCTAGCACAAACTTTGGGATCCGCTCATCTGCTCAGCAGAACCTTTACTAAAGGTATGCAATGATCTTGACAATGCATTATATCCCAAGATTGATTTAAAGAGGTTCTAACACCAATATATCAAATGTAATATGTTTTACTTTATGAGGGGAATTGGATTACATTGATAAAGCATGAGTACAAAAGGATTGATCCTATTTGAAATATTACTAAGTTCCTTAAGTGTTTTCGCTAGATGGATCATCAAATGGTTGATGAGTGTTGGCGGATGCAGGAATGAAGAACGTCTTCATGAGGGAAATGTTCAGCGGTTCCATCATCTTGTTCACAAGTACGTACAACGGACTTTGAAATTGAGGATGAAAATGCATGACATTATGATAGAGGCGCGTCAAGAACATTCCATATGGAATGAGTTTATTCTTGGAGCCTTGAAGATTTGCAATTTGCCTTGCGAAGAAGTAGGCGAGATTGTAAGGTTGTTGTGTTAGCAAACAGTACAACATGTGAGCACAACAAGCGGGAAGAATTTATCGATTTCCCCTAAGACTCCAAACATTCTCACGCAGGATGAGTGCAAGAGGCTTGTACTCTTCTCGGATGTCCCGTGTGAATATAATGTTTGGATCGGAGTAATATGGTCGAGGTTTGTATATCATGCGATTTAAATCTTCCGGGGAGGGTATGTGTGAACAATATGGACTATTTTCTTCACGAAAGTTGAAGAGAGAATCAAGAGACCAATCTTCGGTGAAGGCACATTGTCCATGGTTTGGAATTCGGAGGATGTGAGCAAAGTGCCCAAGGGTTAAAGTAAACTTTTGATTTTTGATATAAAACCAAATGGATGAGAGCGATCCTCGTTATTTGACGAGTTCGACTTGACGAAGAATTCCATTATGAACCTTGGACATATCTTCTCGTTGATTTCAAGAAGACATTCTAGTCCTATGGCTCGGAAGGAGGTATTGATACCTTCTTCGAATTGTAGAAGAGTGTCTACAATACGTCCTTCATGGAAGTGACGGTTTCGAGATTATTGAACCCACGACATGATTGCAGGTGTGTTGGGTTCGAGAGAGATGTTCGGAGTGTAGACGCTAGTGAGTGAAAAATCAAACTCATATTCTTGCGTCATAGTTGGACCTATAGAAATGATAAGTTAATAAAAAGAGATGTTTGTGGTCAACCTATGATGATCTAATGTTTTTACTAGATTTTTATTAACAATGGTTTTTTAACAAGAAAAAAAACACTTACTTATGGTTTTGACAAATTAGTGGAGCATTACTTTTAGAAGAAAATTAGTTTTTAATTTGCATGAAAAACTGTTCTCCAGTAGGACGGATCCCACGGTTCCTTTTCAAAAGGGATCCGGCTAGTATAACTTCCGGGGTCCGTAGGTCTGTAATTACAGATACAGATTTTATGAAAAGCATAGGTTTTTAGATCTCATAGTTTTATACCAAGATATGTGTTTTAATCTACATTTTCTTTTAACATGCATACATGACTTCTAATGTATCACAAAAAGAAAGAAGTAAAACAAAGAAAAATGACAAACACATAATAACCTAGATAACTAGACTATTAGTAATATTTCATTTCAACGAGTATTTCGACCATCCGCCGCATTGCGGCGGAGCTTTTTTTTTTGACATTTTTATCTGGTAATTTATGTAACGAAAAAAAAAGTTAAAAGTATGTAAACTTCAACTTAGATGTCAGGCACAATAATTTAGATAAAAAGCACTGGAAATATTAAAATTCCAATGATAGATAACCATATAAAACCCAAATTAAAGAGCTTAAACTTGATAAATTTCAAATGTATGAAGCGAACCATATTTCCTTATCTTTCCTTGACCTAATGACAAAAGAAATCTATTGTACCTTAGCTTAATCACCAGTTTGCTACTAAATATAGCAAAAATGATTGACTAAAAAGGAATAAAACTATATTGCCAAAGCTGTACCAAATGCAGGTAACTACTGGTAAGTTTTAACATACCTTACGGTTCAAAGTATTTAACAGGCTTATGAGCTTAAGTAGTCCATAGTATAAGATTGGTAACCTCATAAGCTAAGAAAACTGGGCTTGTTGGTTGCAAGCAAGGCTTATTGGCTGCAAGCAAAAAAATAACGTTATATACATATAGTTTAGTAGTACGATAGTTTTTTTAAACGTACCAAATACACCTCCTATAACTATGTTGGCTAAATCTTTTTTATTGGCTCGATACATTACAATGGCTATCAATCATTAATTTCGGACATTTTCATATAAAATTTATGTTGCACATATACATATATACCCAAAAGTTTAACAGGAATAAAAACGTTTAACAGAATACATGTATACCCAAAAAGAAAATTTACGTGGCTGTATTTTCGGACACGTTTGCATATATGGGGTATGCATTTGTGGGCATGTCAAAAGGTTATTACAACATAAACCTATAATTAAGATCAATCAAGGTCAATATTATATATTTAACTATAATTTCTCTTTCTCGTTTCACATTATGTAAACATTTTTAAAGACTTATACTACTTAGGCAACAATATAAAGAACTGTGGTTTCAACACGCTCGTGTCTATAATATCCCATATCGGCCGGATAGGGAAGTTAAGCGGAAAAGAGGATACGTCCGCTTGGTCGCAAACCATATAGGTACGCTTTCGCAGTTCGGAAAATCACAACTTTCCGTAGCCTTGTAAACTCATCACGACCTTATAAATACCGATGGAATTAACCTCATAAGCGTAAAACGTCAAGTAAATTATGGCTCGTCACCACCCTAAAAGCAATGACCATTGAATTAGGTACCAAAAATATCAGATGTGGATAAGGAACAAACCTGGAAAAACAAGATATATCCGCCGTGGCTACAAACCAAGTAGCCTCGCTGGCCAAGTTTCTGAAAATGTCAGCCTTTACAAAGCCCATTCCTTACCAGATTATGTCCGAAAAATACAAAAATGTATGCATAATGGCTAAACCAAATGCTGGCATGGCCGCAACCACACCGCTGCCTAGGCTGCACCGCCAAGATATAGGTATCGGTAAGTATTCCATAGACCAAAAAAAAGTCAGATCATTATAATCATTGCCTTACAACACAACGGGAATAAAAAAGCTGATTCAAAATACTAATAAGAAGGATATTTGGACCTGGTGTTACCATTTGTGCAGCCTCCGCCGTTATTTTCCCGATTGTCACATGCCATGGATAGCGCCAAAAAAAGGATTGATGTCATTGAATAAGGATAAGTAGAAAGTATATGCAACCCGAGACCATAAATCTCGACTTTCAGCAAAAAAAACAATAATGAATCTCAAAAGCATCATAAAAGGCTAAGGTTTATAATTTTACCGGGTTCAAAAAATTCCTATTACAAATGTCATAGTATGTTGGCGTAATCTGACAAATGATGTCAGAAACACTCTGAACCATACTCGCTGAACGGTTGCAAATTGCATGGAATGACCGCAACCACAGAACATATGTGGGGCGTGACATCTAAAACACTCCTAGAACCTCATTTCCACAAAAAACGTAACTGAAGATGATTACAACACATACCCAAAAGTTATCTGACTAATCATTAGGCTCGATTTGTAGGCGGAAAATGGTCAACGGATCATCGGTCCAACATGGTGCAAAGAACGTGGTTGCACAATAGCATTCGCTATCATGCCATCCATCATTGCCCGTCAATGATGGCTCGGACTCGATTAACCAATATCATTTGAATCAAAGAACATCGATCAATCATCACACCCACCACTACATCACACAAAAAGAACAACAATATGTTCAGGATAAAAAGGAGAACATCCGTAGCGGTTGCAAATCTAGTGATTTGCCTTACCAGTCGCGAATGTTCACCATTTTCAAAATCTACAAACAATCATCATGACTTCGACAATCGCACTACGACCACTCCGCACCATTGAAAGATCATGAAATATCCTGTGACACATACATCTAGCACACATCAAACGTGCAAGCAACTGGGTACGCAAACCTGCCATGGCTGCAAACTCATGGTGTACCAAAAGAAATAGACCTTAACTTTCAAAACTCAACCGATTACCATTTTAATGCCAAACAAAGTTAGCCGCCCCCTTTTAGAAATCACGAATATCATAAAACAATTCAGGTAACCCTAGAAATGAAACCACACAGAATCAAGTTAACTTTAAAAATCAAGTCAGAAAAAGAACTTGTTTGTACAAAATCATGACATAGATCACTAAGAAGTCCACACCAATCATTTCAAATATATATCTTTTAATCAAACCACACATAAAGCAGGCATAAAAACACCAAATCAACTAAAAATATAAATCGCTTCTAAAACAGTTTAATTAAAAACAAAAGTAAAAACACTTTTAGAAACACTAAAATAATCAACCTCGAAACTTAACAACATAAACCTTTTTTTTAAAGCTTATTAAGCCCCAAAAAGAGTCACCAACAACAGCTGGAACCAAATACTCATTCAATTAACACACTCACAAAAAACATCCACTAACCGATAACTTTGGGGAAGAAAGATCGGTTACCAAAAGAGAACGCATAAAACCTCCCAGAGAAGGAAAGTCGTTTACCGCAAACTTTAGAAACTTGGATGATCTATGGCGGTTTTGATTCAACCGATGTGCTTGTGATCTTATCCGCTGAAGCGAAGTAATAATACATATATAAAACGGTCTTTTGCAAAGTCTTATCACTGCCACAACCCGACTTCAACATGAACATCATCATCTCTTATCACGACGCCCCTTGAAATCGAACTGCTAGCAAGGATCTGGTTTTAGATAAGAAGTTTTAAGAAACGGTGTGTGTGGCGGTGGGTGTAGAAGCTTTGAGAAAGTGTAGAAAGTGAAAGCATATAACAAAGAGATAGCAGGATAGCAGCCCAGGTGATGTATTGGGCTAACTGAAATGGGCCAAGTGAAGTGACGTCGTATCGCCAAGTGAATCGACATTTTTTTGAATGTCTTTTAATATATATATAGTAATACTAAGAATGATACAAAGGATTGGGTATATAACCCCAATGTAGATTAACAACACAAAGTAAATGTCTCCGTATGTGAACTTCATCATAGGGAACACAAGTGCGATGAGTGTTAAGACGATGAGTACGAAGGCGATGTAAACCATGTTGAAGATGATCCTCCTTGGTTTCGGTGAAGAGGAAGATGAAGTTTTGAGTGAGAGGGAATTTTTGAAATTGGAAGATTTGAAAAAGTGAGGGTTTGGTAGAGTGGCCGATGGTGGGGTTATTAATAGGGAAGGAGGAATTTTTGAAATTCGTGTTTTGTTTTATTATTGGATTAAAAGAAATAAAACATAAGTTTTATATACTACGACTATAGACGAGAAATATAACACGTATGTGAGAAAAAAGGCTTCCTAATAAAGCTTCATGTAAAACATGTATAATCACAAAAGATAATCATATAAATACCTAAATAGGTATACTTAATTATCAAGCAAAGTAAAAAAATCATACATCTAGCGACTTAGGAATGTCTTTACAAATGACACAACAAATGTCACTAGACGATTCCGCTCCTTTGTGTTTAAGATACCTTCTTAAGGAAGGTATTCTTGTTACCAAGCGACTCCTAAAGCTTGGTGGGTATGAGCTTTGACTAATCAACATGACAAAGAAGATTAGTGCAATTAAATGAAAAAGTAAATAAGAAAAAAGTTGTTATCAAATCAACATCCAAACATATAGTTTTAAAAAAACATGGTGTTTGATTTTATGAAAAACCTTCTTTGTAGTTTTCAATTAACTATGGATCGTATCAAGTTTTTAAAGTACAATATACTTCAAGAAACTTGGTAACGAAGCTCTGATGCCAATTGTGGAAAACTAGAAGGGGAGGTTGAATAGTTTTACCAATTAAAACTTCCTTTTAAACTATTTAGATCGACTTATGTCAATCTATTTGGATGTGTGTGTTGGATGTTGATAAACAAGAATATGAAGGTAAGTAATGAAAAGAAAAAAGTAAGAAGCACAAAACCACAACACAAGTATTTATAGTGGTTCGGCTACAAGGACACCTTCCTTGCCCTACTCCACTCCCCGAGTCACCTACTCGAGAGTTCGTAATCACTACACCAATCTCCTTATGGCGGAGAAGCCTTCACAACGTCGCCACCCCTTTTTCCGGTGCTAGGCTAACCACGGGTTCTTTCACCCAAGGTGAACCACACCTACATAACGTCGCCTACCCTTTATAAGGTACTAGGCTAAGTACCTAGTTCTTTCACCCAAGGTGAACTACACCTTCACAACGTCGCCTACCCTTTATTGGGTACTAGGCTAAGCACCTAGTTCTTTCACCCAAGGTGAACTACACCTTCACAACGTCGCTACCCTTTATTAGGTACTAGGCTAAGCACCTAGTTCCATTGCAATGGAGGAACTACTACCACACTACACCAACGACTAATCCCAAAGGAGATCTACTCCTTTACAACATCATCAAGGATATCAATATCCTTGGATTCTATACTAGTCTATCTTGTACATCGAAACACACCATATCAAATGTACATCTAAGGCACCTTTCACTACTGCCTTTGACTAGATCTACAAGACACCTTTCACTAATGTCTTGTGTCTACACTTCTAAGCACTTTTCACTAATGCTTCCTTGTCTTGACTTCTAAGCACCTTTCACTAATGCTTCTTTGTCTTGACTTCTAAGCACCTACCACAAGTGCTTATCCTATAGACGATAGATACCCTTCACTAATATCTTCGTCTTGATACTTGAGACATCTTTCACTAATGTCTTCAACACTACACTTCTTTGAAGAAAGAAAAGGATCATCAACAAGAAGACTTCAGTAGCCTTGATGATGAGGAAGCATTGCAACTCATGGACTTGAGCTTGATCGACTTCAAGGGTGGTGATCTTGCCTTTAAGAGGAACCTAAAAGATCACACAAAAACAAAACTACAAACATAGATCTCTTGGATCTAAGGTTAGTGAGATTTAACTCAGGGGAGAAAGTATGTTAGAAAGGGGTGAGAAATAATTAAGAAATGGCTCACTATTTATAGAGGAAAATCCTCTTGTTCCCGGATCCTACGGATCCTTCCACTGGGATCCGCTAGCACAAAGCTAGGGATCCGTGGAACTCCTCTTACCCGTGGGTATTTTTGGTTATGGGTCATGGGTTATGGGTTGATCCATGGTTTTCTTTCTAGATACAATGTATCTTAAGGATACAATGAACTTGGTTAAGTGGTATATATAAAACCATGGGTTATGGGTCAATACCATTTGCTAGTTATTACCCATTTTAGTATTTACATGTTTTTACCCATTTTAGTATTTACATGTTTTTACCCATTTTAGTATACTTAGTTTAAGTATATGTTAACCCAATATGTAAACACTAGTTGTTGTACATATGTATCTAAATAATAAAATCACTTATACTTGTTTTAGTGTTTTATGTGAAAATGTGAATATGTTAGAAACTATTAGTTCAAACCATTTACGTATTTTATTTGTTTCGTTAATATGATTTTACATTTTTTATCGACAAAACATTAGAAGATCGTAAAATATAAATAAACGTTTTTACGGCTTATTTGTATTAACAGCTTACATGATGAATTGCAAGTGAAAAAATGACAGTCAGTTTCAAGGAGTATTATTCAATGCTTAGAGAATATGCCCGAGAGTTGATTAATTAAAATCCAGACACAACTATTAGGATTGATGTACAACAAGAACCAAATCCAGAGTCTCCAATGAGAACTTTTAGAAGGGTGTATATGTGTTTGGGAGCTCTTAAACACTGTTTCAAAGCTTGTGGCAGAGAAATCTTAGGATTGGATGAATGCTTAATGTCAGGTCCTTTTTCCAGGTCAAATACTAACAGCAGTTGGGGTTGATGCAAACCATGGTATTTATCCAATATCATATGATGTAGTTGAAGCAGAAAATAAGGCATATTTGTGTTGGTTTTTGAAATTAATTAAAGAAGATCTTGATATAGAAACCAACTTCAAATTTCACTTTCATTTTTTATATGCAAAAGGTACACATTTTATTGTATAATTTTTAATGTGTTTTATGTAAAATGAGAACATGTACAGTTTTAATCTCATCCTTAACCTTAACTGTCCACAGGGACTTATACAAGCCATTACAAGTGTTTTTCCAATTACTGAACACAAGTTATGTGTTAACCATATTCATGAGAATATGATGTCACAATTTAACGGAGGTGTTAACAAGGACATGCGTTGGAATGTAACTAGAGCTACTATTGTTGTTGAATTCAACAAAAAGATTGCTCGGCTTAAGTCATACAATTCTGCTCCTTATGATTGGTTGATCAAGATTCCAGCTTAACAATGGACCAAATCATATTTTTCAGGTAATTAATTAACTTACATTGGACAAAATCATACTAATAATTGGTCATATATTTATATATTGTGTGATTTGTTTAACAGGAAAAGCAAAATGTGATCTACTCTTAAACAACATATGTGAGGTGTTAAATAGACAGTTAGTTGATGGCAGAGATCAACCTATCATTAGTTGCCTGGAATATATCAGTGAGTACTTGATGAAGAGGATTGTAGTAGTTCAGAAAGTGATAGAAAAGACTATTGGACCACTTACTCCTACTATGACAGCCATTTTGATGATACCAAAAAAGAATCTACTGACTAAATTGTTGATTGGAATGGAGGTTCTTTATATCAAGTAATTGGGCCTTACAAGGATCAGTGTGTTGTTAAGATAGATAGAATGGAGTGTTCTTGTAAAAAGTGGGAGCTGACTGGAATACCATGTAAACATGTTGTGGCTGCAATAAACAACATGACTGATAATGGAATGGGATTTGGTATACCTGAACAGTGGGTTCATGCTGCTTACAGACTTGAAACATGGGCACATGTATACTTATTCAAGATCAACCCATGTAATTGCAGAGAGATGTGGCCAGTAGTTGAGTCTAAAACAGTCATAATACCACTTATTCACAAACCCTAAGTTGGTAGACCACCAAAGAAGAGGAAGAAGTCAGTTGATTAGCTTGTAAGTAAAAATTGTTCAGTTATTATGCATTGATCTTTTCAATATGAATTATGTTAAGTTTCATGTATTTGGATTTTAAGTATTTTGGATTATAAGTATTAACTGTAGTTTCATGTATTTTGGTAAATGTGATGTGTCTATGTTTGTTTAATCATGATATGTTTGCTGAGTATGACCTTTTAAAGTCAACTGTCATGTAGTGTATGTTTGCTGAGTATATACAAACACCCCCCTTTATCCAATGCAAATAGTAAATGGGATGAATTGACTGAAAACTGCAAATGCTCATGGATACAGTCATATCCAAACACCCATTTAGCATTTGCAGTTAACTCATGCAATCTGAAAATCATATCCAAAACACCCCTTTATCCATCGATTAACTTCATAATCATGAGATTTTCGCTTGACTTTAGAAAGTCAAACTGCAAATGCTAGATGGCATGAGTCAAATTAAAAATGCAAATATAGTCAAAGTTTCCAATGCAAATTATTAATGGGATGGGTTGACTGCAAACTGCAACTGCTTATGGATACAATTATATCCAGACACCCATTTACCAATTGCAGTCAACTCATGCAGTCTACAAATCATATGCAAAGCACCCCCCCTTTTATCCAATCTAGTCAACTCGTGTCATGAGCATTTGCGTTTGACTTTAGAAAGTCAAACTTTAAATGCTAAATAGGAGTTTTGAATGGAAATGCAATCTACAAATACTCAAACTACAAACTGTACTATTGCTACAAACATAAGTCAAATGATTTAAAATCAATGTTTTAAAATAGCGGCGCGACAGCATGACCAGCGCCTGGCGGCTAAGGCGAAGCTTTACGACGGCATGACAAAATAGTCATATTTCATCGAGTTTAGAGAAAACATTGTAGATAATGGGTAAAAAGCTAAAGCAACGTACTTTTAAAGCTTTTACGTGTTTGATTTTGGCGCGACATATGGCGATTTATACACAAAATATGAAAATATTTATATATTTATACCATATTTGATAAAAATATATCGAGTTTAAAGAAAACATTGTACATAATGAATAGTGTTAACAAACTATCCTTACATGTAATATTATTCATTAAAAAAATAAAATAATGAATAGTGTTAGCAAACTATCCTTACATGGAAATGCAGTCTGCAAATACTCAAACTATTGTTGTGTTTATTGCGTGAGTTGTAGTTTTAGGATAATAGAGTATTCGGAGGAGATACTACGGTACTTGGCGATCCTGGATAGTCTAGAGGAGATTTACAATTCATAGAACTACGGAATTAGGCACCCCCTATGACTAACACGAAATACAACGCACCAATTAGAATGAAGATGTGACAATTCAACCGACCAATAAAAGATAACTAGGGAGTAAGAAAATCTAAGTCAACACGCTTTTAATTATCATAAGAAACACAATCAATCAATCCATAGCCATTTCCATTTTCATTAGTTAATTAGTTTTAGTTCTAATTGTTAAGTAGTATAATTGGTAGAATTACCACCCCCACTCCTAAACCCGAGATTTTTACTTGTTTTCTAAAAAATATAAAAACCTAAAAAGAATCACCATCAACCTCACATTCTCGTCATACATCTCTACTCGCATCTCTATTCCCTTAGAGAACTATCAACCCTCTGGGCTTACCCATACTACACTGCAACGATTAGGTACACTACCTAGTAGGTTGTAAACCTTGCTCGTATAAAAGGAATTCTTTCGACCCCGAACCTTCACATCAGTCCGTTTTCATACATATTCGTCTGTTTTCTAACGTGTTTGTCCGCTTTACATATTCGTCCGTTTTAAATGTTTTCTACCGCTTTTACGTGTTTACACGTTTCGAATTCACAACGATATTCTAAATATTCAATTTGTCCGATATTCGAATATCACATGTGATCGAATATCACAATACCAATATCAAGTGATTTTCAACTAATGTTTTGTAACATGAAATCACAAGTGATATTCATAATATCATAAAGTGATATCTATAAAATCACAAGTGATACTCATAATATCACAAAGTGATATTCAGAAAATCACAAGTAATATTCAGAATATAACAAAGTGATATTGAATCACAAAGTGATATTAATAAGTTAACTAAAATCAAATGGGTCAATATCACGCTTATCATGATAGTCAACATGAAAACGTATACAAAATGTAAGAAAACGGACCAAACCTCATAGATTGCTTTCCATTAAAACTATGAAAACAATTTTCGTAAACGCAAAACTCACATATCATGGTTATGAAATTAAAAAACACGAATTGAAAAATAAAGGTGAATAACGTGAATTAAAAAAACGTTAATTTGAAAAGTCGTGATTTTTTTAAAAAGACAAAAATGTATAAATAAAAAAAACGAGAAAAAAGACAAAAAAAAAAAGAAAGATCTACTATAAGAGGTTCATGAATAGGTTTAAAAAAAGGTTTATATCTTGTTTCAACCATAATGAGAATTCAGGTGGCATGAAAAGGTCTATGGACCTCTTCATAATATCAACACAATTAATGCATGTGTAATATGAAGCATTTATAAAGTTGTAACACATTTTAATCAAAGGTTTATAAATCAAAAGGTTTATAATTTATTGATATGTGATGACATGTAACACTTATAAAGCTTTATAAATTTTAACCATAGTGGATGCCCTTAGGTTTATATATTAAATTTGTGTTAATCCCCACCAGAAAATTAAATGATGGTGAATTTGTCTTTGTAGTAAGAAAATAAAGTGACTCTCTACTATAATACTCTGTAATATTTAGTTTGAAGTTATCTAAATTAGTTTATTATATTGGCAAGAGATAAGATCAATATATATCTCATATTTGCCATATATCCAATGAACCAATCTTATTCATTCAATTTTTAAAATTAATATAAACTATTTTCACTTATTTTTTTTTACATTTTTAAACAAACATATTTTGCAAACGATAATATTCAAGCTACGAAAAATACACAATCGCGACGAGAATTAAATGATCTTTCTATAGATATGCACTTATATATACTTTCGTAATTTTTTCCAAAATTTCCGACGAGAAAAAAATAAAAACCATATGATTTTAAAACCACATGTGATTCATTTTAAAATCATATGTGATTTTTTAGGCGGAATATTGAAAACAAATTTTTTCGCGTAATGATTAACGGTTTGTGAGATATTTAATTTAAAAAAATTTTGATTTTTTTTTTGTTTTGATCAAAAAATGAATAAATATGATTGATTCATCTTTTTATATAATAAAACAAAACCCTTATTGGGAATTTTTCATTTCAAAAAAATCAATTCATTCCTTACTAAGTAATAATATATTTATTTTATTTTAATTTTTTCTAAACATGTTTAATTAAAAACTCTAAATATTTCTTTATTTGGCAAAAATTTACTAAAATTCGTTTTATACTTCTTTTTCAGATAAATTGCGTACAAAAGTATATGTGTCAAAAGTATAATAAAAAAAACTTTAAAATAAGCGGAGTTAATCCACAAAAACCCTAAGGGTTAAAACGAAAAATGGAACAAACAAATCCAGCCTTTGAAACAAAACTTAGAAACCCCCGGACATCCATTGTAACCTACGACACCATTGATGACTAAATTTAATCGGTTTGGTTAATGGTGTCAAAAAACAAATCAAAGTGTATACCTAACTTTGATTCAGTCCTTCAAGAATAAGAATAAGGTATGTAACATGGATTATCTTAAATTTAATCTTGTCATTGACCAACTGGGTATGAACCTCACATTGTTTTGTAAATTTAGGTTAGTTGTTTTTTAAGATTGTGAGTTTGATCAATTGTAGCTTGCTAATAACTTATCATGCTAGGTGGTAGAATAGCGAAAAGGCGTAACTGAAGATACGATATATAATCGTGTTTTGATTATGTAGATATATTATGTTAAAATATTTGATAGCTATTGGTTTGATAGAGTTTTTTTTTCATAGAGTGATTTACCATTTGTAACCATGATATGTGGATTTTGCGTTTAGGAAAATTGTTGTAGTTTTAATGGAAAGCAATCTATGAGGTTGGCCTTGAGTATACCATGGACTACATTTAAACAGTTTAACCCATTTCCTATTAGTTAACTTTTAAATTCTGCCCATTCAACCTGTTGGCAATAAAATATTACCAAAATTGACCATTTTTACATAAATAAGATGAATATGGCGTCACTTGGTATCACGTTGCTTAACTTCCAAGTATTCTTTGCACATTTTTTCCTAAACTTGAATTTTGTTTCATCTCCACTAAAATTTGATTTCGTATTGCACTCTATAATAGTAATCCTTTTGTAGCATTCCAAGATGAAAGCTAGCAAATTGTGGCCGAAGATATGTCACTGAATAAAGATTATACCGGTGCACTTAGAAGAATTGATATCCATGGTATGTCAAGTATAGATCAGGGACTATCTATGGGCCACACTATTTTAGAGCAATTGAATGGAACTTTAAGAAAAGATGAGAGTTCGTCAAGAGAGAGGCTTATCACCTAACCAGTGCACTTCAGATGGTTACGTTTTTAAAAAAAGAGGTGACAAAGATTGGAGTGATTAAGCTTAGTTCTACCATTGAATCGGCAGCAAAAGATGAAAAGCATCCTTATTCGTAAGGTTCTATTTCGCTTAAATCAATAAATAGCTCTGAAAAACTATCTTATAACAAAGGTATATTGGAAGTTTATGTTGCATCTTTTGACTGTGTTGCAGGCTTAATTAGTAGTTCCATAGATCATCCTAAAAATCACGACTCCATTAAACAATTTTATTAAATAAAATTATTGATATTAGACTGGGTCCAACACCATGTGAACCCGGGTAGCTTTGACCCTTTTTTCATTACATAGGGTTATCTCAATTGTAGTAATTATTATACATCAATAAAGAACACTGCCAAAAGTTGTTTATAAAATAAGCTGTCAATTATGATAGTGCTTACTTGGTCTTAATAATAGTTCTTTATAAGTTGGAACTTGGTTAAACTATGCAGTTGATTTTTTTTATTAGCCATGCTCATCTTTTGCAGGTGACTATAGCCTTTACATTTTGAAAATGACGACTTGATAAAAAATCTGGATGAGCACTTTACAACTATACAGTCCTCTTTAGCCGCCCAACCTAAACAACTAAATGTTGTTAAGAATGCTACGGGAAACAACACTAAAGCTGTTAATTTTAGAAAAACTTCTTCTTCTTAAAAGGTTCAATCTTTTTGCTTTTCTTATAATTGTAAATTTTCACTTACCATTGTTTAAAGTAGGATTTGTTGCATTTAGTGAAATCATCCGTGACATATGGCTTTCTTCTATGTTCTTGGCAGTTTTCATGAAGCAAGTCGCAGTAAAAAAGGATATCATGTTGTATCATGACGAGCTTTGATTTTCAGCATTGGTTTTTCAAGGCACAAAAAGCGATTGTGTTTGGAGCCATAAGTAACATTTGAGAAGGTAACTCCTCTATAACAAAGTTTTCTTCCTGAAAATAATTACGCTTTTTCTTATTATTTTCGTTCAATCAAATTTGGCATATTAACGAACTGGTTATGATTGTTCATGTGTTATATAGCATGCATCATCGTCCAAGATTTGTCAAAAAATAAAACTTAAGCTCAATCTCATACAAGTTTCTTCATGACACTAAAGTTGATATATGTGGAAAGTATGTTCATCATGACTCGAGTGACTCCTCAAAACAATATATAAATTGTCTTTATGCAAAAAATAGTATACTTTGGGACCCAAAATGTGCTTACTCTGA
The DNA here is from genome assembly GCA_022545495.1 of Chrysanthemum lavandulifolium. Lineage (NCBI taxonomy): Eukaryota > Viridiplantae > Streptophyta > Magnoliopsida > Asterales > Asteraceae > Chrysanthemum > Chrysanthemum lavandulifolium. The sequence goes on along the minus strand of CM040239.1, from coordinate 49,844,875 downwards.
TTAGATACATACATGTATCCACATACTCTTTTTAAAACCTCTTTTATGTATACAAGTTTGTTACAGGTGATGGATGATCAAGATGATAGTTGAAAAGTCTAATGATATGCAAGAGGTTTTGAAAGATGAATCGGAGTTAGCCGAAATAATACCAGAGGTTAAATAACCTTTTGGAAATTTCACTGGTTTATATGTTGGATTTTGGTTTGTACATGAACGTGTTTGGAATCATGAAGCTGGTTAGTTTCTTACATGATCAAAATCCAGGTGTAAACTTATGACTTTGTGCTCTATTAGTTTCAAGTTTTTGTTATAGTTTTCCTAAGAAGCCAACCCTTCTACGTTTTACTATGATCTTTTTAGTTCTCTGAGGTAATTAGTGACTAGCTTAATTATCAAGATTGTGTTTGCTGACAACTCTTACTTTGACTATCAAAGTAAGTTTATCTTTTAGCTAACTCACTAAACTACAATATTTGATCTATTTATAGCCATTGTGCATAGCCTAATGCCCGCAAGCTTAAAACCATGACCCTTGCCTACATCCTTGAACCCAAACCAAAAGAAACTTAAACCATGACCCGAACCTTTGCTACATTTGACGTAAAAATGGCCTGACAAATAAGGTCCCGATTCCCAAATAAGCAACATGACCAACATGGCGACCCTACCAGTTACCAGTGCCTTGACCCACCACAGCTTGAACCCACCACTTGAAACATCACAACCTGAACAAACCATCGTGAAGTGAACCACCACCTGAACTTGAACTGAACCCACCACAAGCTTGCCACAACAAATCCGAATCCACAACTTGAACCACCATAACCTTGACCAAACGACATGGTCTGGAAATAGATCCACCAACTAAACGACAACTGATTTGATGCGAAATAAACTGAATTATGCATGTGGTTTAAAGTTTCGCATAACTTCATGCTACTATGCTAGCATAAGTTAAGTTTGATGGAATAAAATGATGACAGACATTTTAAAAAACGCGCGTGTCAATCAGTATACTGACATTATACACGAATTCGCTTAAATTTAGAACAAAAGTCAAACCATATATGTAAAGCCACTTACTATAACTTAACCAAAAGTCAAACCACATATGTACCATAATTTTGGTTTAACAAATGCCAGTAGTCAATTTACAAGATATGATAATGTTCCTTTGTTTGCCAGGTAGAGTTATTGGGGCATATCTATCTTACATTTCAAATTTCAGCACGTCATCGTACCAACATCATATTGAGCATGACGAATCATATGCCATTTCCTTAATTATGATTTAAAGGAAGTAACTTAGTTGCTCTTTCTTTCTTGAACTTCCTTCCCCGTACAATTCGTTCCACTGTTTTAGTTCACCCATAACAGATCCTCCACCCGCAAAACTAGCTGCCACCTGTCATCAATCACAAAAGATGTTAGATTTTCGACTAATAGTCAAGCAGTTTACTGAACCGACTAAAATAAGGATTAAGTTTTATTACTTAATTCGCTGCTTGCCTCATATCTTCCATGTTTAGATGTCTCAGTTTTATGGCACTGTTGTTTTTTCTTTCTTGTCACTGTACGTGTGCTTCATTTCCCTTCTTGTCCTTCTATAACATAAATAAATAGATAAGTATAGCTTAGTTGTACATTAAATCCAATACGGGACTTATGCTATGTAACAACTTACGATAGCTTTTTGTTTCTATTGCTGCATTAACTCTCTCACGGGTCGATAGGATGCTGTTACATACAACTTCTGCTAAATTGAACAATATCTATCTAATCCTCAACATACTAGCTTCACAAGTTTGTCAACTTTGGAAAGTAGTTACTTGCTTAAATATTTATACTTTTAGTATGGTAGTAATACTATATTCATTAGCATTCGACATGAAGAGCTTAACTGGAGTGAAACATTAATAAGAAAGGGACTGGTTGGGATCAGGTAACGGGTCTAAATGGTGATTTTGAGAGCACGGGTCTGGGACTCGGGTTGGGTTGACCCAACCGTTTCAATTTGTTGATTTTGAGTAAAAAAAGAGTGAAAATAGCTGTTCTATATTTTTCACTGACTAGCTATACTTGCCTTAGACTCATTGGTTAATTGTTATACAATTGTGTTTTACATGAAGACCTAATTATATGCATCTTGAATATTTAGTATATGAAAGTAGATCTTTAAAAAATCGCAGCTCGAGTGTTTGGTGTTAGTTTGACCATTGCTTAGGACCATTGTAGTTGGTTTGGAGATGTTGCTTTGAATATGTCCAAACCCAAAATGCAGTCTAATTCACGATATTCATGACTTGAAGAAGGGACTTTGGCTCATTGGTAATAGTGGTGCTCATCAAGTTTTAGCATAATGGTTATGTTTCTTTAAAACTTATTTTAGGTTTTGTATCATATATAGTTTATATCATGAGAGATTATTGTTTCTTTAGGGTACTGTAAAACTTTATATTGATTCAAACCAAAGAAGATTGAAATAGGAACTTGGCATTGATGTCTTTTAAATTTGTTTTAGTGAAACAAGGCTTGCAATACATTTTCCTATAATTCTTTTACAAAAAAGATCACTACTATAGGGTTGCTTAAGATGATTCTTAGTTGGTAATATTTATTGACTTGCAATCAAATCAATTAGCTTTAGGTAATATTTAGTAAACAAGTTTAGTGAATTTATGTTTTTGTTGTGGTGCTTGAACCTCACAAGGACGGTGTTACTTTTATATTTTTACTAAAGTGGTTGTGTTTGGTGTTAAGAATTACTATAAATTTAGATTGTACTAGCAAATGGTTGTGTTTCTTTTATGTATCAGTAAGCATCAATCCTACTGGTCATTGAGTTAGAAGTGTTTGGTTTGATGATGCTACTGTATCTGCTTTCTATCTAGGATGGGTATTGTTAGCAATTAAAAACTTTTTCATATTTAGCTTTTTGGATTATTTATATTTAAAAGAAAACATAATTCAACTCACCTAATCACAAGTAAATGGGGTCGCCTCTACTCATAACAAGTCAGTTTGACCCGTTTCAATTTTAGATTTTAGTTGCCTTTTGTTACCCATTTGACCCGCTTTAGATAGTACCAAAGATGCAATAATGATTGATTATCAATCAAATATTTTGGGAAAACGATTGAGGTAGTTTTTAAGAAAAGTTTAGTGTCTTATCTATCCGCTCACTTGACCTGTTTTAGATACAAATCAAAACACTTTGGGTCACTTTTGACATTATGTGTGTGTTATTGATAAATTGTGTATGTAGTAGAGTTTTAATTGGATGTTTGGTTGCTTATGGAGGACTGCATTTGGACATAAACTGAGATGAGATGATCGGAGATAATAGTCTATAAGGAGTGCAATGGCCAAATTCTGTGCACAACATTGTGACTAATTAAGTTCCCATGAGGTACTTCCTTTTCTCCTATATTTTTTATATAATAACGATTATGGTACTACAAGACTTAAGTAACCGCTATCGATGGTATACATATTTTTAATATATATAATAGTTTGCTGCTCAAATAAGGCGCATTCATTTGGATTTCGTTTTATATGTTTTAGCACCTAATCTATACTACTTTATAATAGATTTGGGACTTACTAAAAGAAGTAGTCTTAAAATTGTAAGACCAAAAACATTTCCTTATTAAGAAATAACTATTCATTTAGTCAATAGTAATATAAATGCTTTATGACCAAACTTTATAGCTCTGGAAAAATTTAAACTTTGACCAAACTTTTAAAGTTCTCGTAATAAAATGGTCAATACGCTACAAAACTTCATCATAAATATATTTGAATTTTGCTAAAAATTCAATACCTTACACACATAAATTAAAAGTTATGACATTTTTCTAATGTACTCCAATATTCATTATGCCCATTTAAGATGTAGGGTCAATCAGATATATACCCACTAAAACAGATATTTGCATATATACCCAAAACATGCTTAAAAGACATTGTACATCATGCAATAAAACTTGTATTATGGGAAATATGCAAGTTTTAAGTTTTAGTAAGATATATGCAATTCTCCTAAGATGTAACACAAACTACAAAACTTCATTATAAATATTTTTACATTCATTAAATTCATACTTTTAATTTATACTCTAACCCTTGGATATAAGTACCCACAAACACACAAAGAAATCTCATTTTTCATTCTCACTGAAAACACACACTACCAAAATCATCCTCTCTCTCATTATCTCGTAAAAGAACACGCATCATCACCTCAATCGCCACAACCGCCTCCGACGCCTTCTCCACGGCCACAATCATAGATCTACTAAAAAACATTTGCTCGTCACAAAAATAGTTATCGGGTACCCGCCGCCGCATTGCGCGGGTACCCTTCTAGTTTGTAATAAAGTTTGTTAATTACTATATTTTATTTTAGTCTTAAGCATTAGGCGTTTTAGGGTTTGTGCGTGGCAGTGATCAAGAACACCTTTTTTCCCTTTTATAAATATAGGTTTTTATTATACTGTTAAGTGGTTTGTTTTCATGCATACATTTGTAGTAATATTATTGTGATAAGATGTTATGTGATATGGATATGAGATCAATGGTTAGTAGTACTGATAATATGATATTTGTAGGAGAGCAATGATTAATAGTACTTGGGAGGGTTCATTTGGGAACAATGACATTAATACTAGAGGAAACACACGACTATTATTAAACGCGTTATTGTACCTCCTAAACTACCTCTTCATTGTATAGTTGCAATTGTTGTCACTTATATATAAATTCTTCAACTACAAATTGCGTCTTAGGAAGAACAAACTAATTGTGTACCAAGTAGGGTTTGAAGTTGCGTCCTTAGATTAAGACCTTATGTCTAAGATTCGTGAGATATTTTTTAGACTTAAATGAGTTTTATTTGTAAGTTAGAATCAAGTACCAACCTTTTTTTTTAATTATATCAAGTTGGTTTTTTAAAGCTATAATTATTCAAAATTTTAAAATTTCAATATGTCAGGTTTTTGTTGTTGGTTTATGTATTTATATAGTTTTGACAACTTATACTCTCATATGAAAAGATGTATAGGTTTACAGGAATAAGAGGAGTGTGATGAAAGGAAGGTTTGATGTCGAGTTACAATGCCAGAGGTTTAGTTGAACCTATTTGGGAATCCATATGGTTAATGTCTTGTCGGGTCTGAATTAAGGTTTTGAAATTTCAAGGTTTGTTCTACTCCTCGAGATGCTAACATAATGAATCTTTTGAATTCAACCGCTAATCGTCGAGAGTAGTTACTTATTCATCTTATAAAATTGTCATTTTATTTCTCCGTATGGCATACAATCGGTTGGGTCTTAAAAAGACGTATATGCAAAGTGATACTTAATACTGAAACGGTAAACCATTCTTATTTATCATATGTTAGTTATATAAGTGATCGAATGCGTTTATTTTTATGTCCCGGCGCGCACGGCAAATATGCCAAATAATACCTAATAGTCTCAAACTCTCACTTATCTTCATGTGTATATGTTTATCACTACTTTATAATTGTTAAGGAGGTAAAGCTTTTAATAAGTGCCTATCAAAGTAGGCTCAATTCAATAACGTGGACCTTTGGTTTATAATACCGATTTTGTAAAGTGATGATTTGTTGATTTGTGGTGACATTTAGTACTTAGGGCTAGTTTGGTACGATGGAATCGCGGAGAATAGAATTGCAGCGTAGAATGGAATTGCAAAGAAAGAGAATGAGGTTGAAGAAAGAAAACATATTCAAGTGTTTGGTACATAAATAGAATCAACATGAAGGATATGCAGTAGAAACGATTCTCATGTTTGGCTAATTGTGGAGTGAAATGTGAATGTTTAATCAAATAAATTTTCTTTCTCAAATACTCATAATCGTGATAATACCATGATCAGGAAGCACAATTCTAACATATATATTTGTGATCCAATGGTATTTTAGTTTATAACACCTTGACTCATCTATCGATAATGCAATTGTTGATATCTAAAAAGTTAGCTAGTTAAAAAAAAAAACAATAAATCCAAAGCACACATAAAAGATAAAGATAAAAAAACATTGAAATGATGAATGAACAATCTGGGAATCATCTATTTTTATCTCCAAATGAAATTCGCACTATGAAACAATGGAACAAATATATTAAAATGATTGAAACAATGGAAAATGAAATCAGTTACACCAACTTGTAAACAAATATGTAACTAGGTGAACCCAATTCGTACAAAATCATCGTAAAAATGGTGAAAAAGGACGGTAGGGTTTTGATGAAATTGAAAACATATGACACAATGTGCTAGTCACGTGCCATTATTAATTTATACCCTTTTATTTCATTTAGTGACATGATTCTCATCAAGAATAGGGATTAATGATGTCGCTTTTTTCTCCATTCTCTCCATTCTTTATTTTTGGAGAATGAATTTGGTTGAATGAGAATGCTTTTTTCTCTATTCCTATTTGCATCAAACAAACAAGAGAAATGTCACTTATTCCTTTCTTCCTTTCTATTCAGTACCAAACATCCCCTTAAGGCTTTAAAGCTCAATTGGCCATGTAAAACTTCATCAAGTTGGTATACTACATATTATATTTAAGCTGAAAATGACCATGACGATGTGTGTCTTTTTGGAGACATTGGCTCACCAAGTATTGCAAGAAAGAATTAGTCTATTACTTTATTTGGTTTTTGTCTAACATCCGAATCAATTTTGATTAAGTGTGATTTTTTAACGACAACTAACTACTTTAATATATCACAAGTTTATCTTGCATAACATGTTAGTGCTAGACTAACATTTGAAAAAACCGAGTTTGTTCCAAGGTGTTTGGAAAGTGAGGTTGATTGCAAAGATTTCATTTTTTTAAAATAACAAATAAAATTATTTAGGACATGTTAAGTTGTTTGTTTTCTAATCGATAACAATACATAATTAAAAAAATTATAAAAAATCTCATGCGTGCACGGGCATTATAACTAGTTAGATATGAAATCTATATTGATATTTGATCATATTGGCAATTGACAACCACCAAATTGTCTAATAAACCTATTGCAATTTTAAAAGAAAAGTTCATTATATATATCTTGATAGGATAAACTTATAAAAAATAAAACAAGAAGTTACCTAAAATTTAATAAAGAAAACTATACACATGAAAGATCAAGAGTCTTGAGGATATATTTTATAAAAATGAAACAAGAAGTTTATGCAAAAATGCTTTTGTGCTCATCCAAACAAGAGCAGCTACCGCCACTATCTCACCGTCAACCATTAAAACCTAGTCATTTAACCTCAATAAAAAAATCATTACAATCAAGAGCATTACTCAAACCAATGTGAAAATTGACTTTTCTATTATTTGAGAACCGTCTTCAACAAGACGATCATCGATCGAGTATATTATCGGACTCGACAAACTTCTCTTGGCGCTCCCTTCAAAACAGAGTCTTTATCTAGCCCAGGGCAGAAATAGAAACAGATATGTTTGATAGATGACATATTGGTTAACCACATTGGAATTTCTCGTATACCAAATCCATATATATATAACCACTCCAGTGAGGTGAGGTGTTTTACTTCTTCCGGAATTGACTCCCAATGTCTCCAACCATTCAACCATAAAAACCGAAGGTTGCTCCTCAGCTTCTCTATCCCTTTGAGACTTGGGAAACAATCAAGCTCCTTCCAGAATGACCCAAGTTCTAACCTCCTTAACAAGGTAAGACTGTCAATTCCAATAGGCATGGAAGTCAGTTTGTCACTATTGCAAATCACCAGTTCCCTCAAAGAACCACCAAGGTTGTGCAAATCGGGTATTCCTAAAAGACTAGGACATTCTTCGATATTTAAACATTCAAGAGATGTGAGCCCATGTAAACTCAATGGACTCGAGATTTGTGCAGTTGCCCAAATCTCTAATTTAACAAGAGGATGGAGATGATGTTCATCTAAGAGGATGATTTTTGGGCAATCTCTTATGGACAACGTCTCGAGCACAGGCGATATCATCGTTGAGGAGTTCGTTGCTGCATCTGTCCACTTTTCCAGCCTTTTCATACCATGTAGTTCGAGCTTTCTCAACGATCGAGATAAGGGCTCACTTGATCTTAGGCCAACAGAGCTACTTAAACTTGTCAAACTGTCCATATCAATTAACACAAGATCGCGAAGAAGTGGCAGCTTCCAAACCATTGGAAGACTGAGGACGTTGTGACACCTATATAATGTGACATCCACAAGCTTGTCAAGGCGAATCCATTCCCCTCCAATATTGGTTGACATTTTCATCACCCACTCAGGAAAACAGTCACATGAAAAGTTTTCAATTCTCAAGCTTTTCACATTTGGAGGGGTTTGCAAGCCTTCCAATATATCCTTGTCCTTCTGCAACACACCCTCATTGCTTTCCTTCCAAGAGAAACCTATCTTGTATAGATTTCTCTTTCCAACTAAATCTGCCTGCATAGCTGCTTCTTTGCTGCCAACTTCTTCTAGATTGGAAATGTGAAGCTCCCCCCCAAGGTGTTTCAAACAGCCTAGCTCTTCAACCTGATATCCTTTCTTTCGACCCACACTAAAGTTGGACAATGTTCGAAGAGAAGTCAACCGTCCCACGCCCTTGGGGATTTAACAAAAATTTAGACTCAAGATGTCGCAGGCTTATCAAATTCCGCATGCCTTCTGGGAATTTCTTAAATTCATAACACCGAATCAGCTTCAAAGTTTGCAGCTGGTGAAGTTTAGTGATAGATTTTGAAGAACTTGATATTGGTATCCGACAAATCAAGATACCGAGATGCACCAAATCTCCAATCGAATCATCTATCCATGTTAGTGCATAATTGCAACTTAACTTCAGGATACGCAAGCTCTTAAAATCTTGAAATGATATCTTCGACTTCGTCACTACTCCTCTAAAGAACAGCGTGCGCAAAGTTCTACTAGCCATGTCCTTTAACAAATTGTTGCCTTCTTTTTGGTACAGAGATAGATGTTTCACATGAGACATGTCTTTTTTTTCAGTCGGACAACATAAGCTTTCATCACCCGAAACATCTAAAGAAAGATCATGCACTAGATCATGCATCTTACAACTTAAAACATTACCATACTCATCCATTTCAACATCTTGGAACAAGGAATTGCTTACCAAGATTTTGAAAATATCATTTCCCACATCCTCCATATCACTGTTTCTCGTGCCATCTACTTGAAGCAACCCTAAAGCCATCCAAAGCTGAATAAGTTCTTCCTTTTTCATCGATGTGTCCTTCTCAAATATCGAACAGTATGCAAAGCATTGCTTTGAAATCGAATTTGGCAAACTGTCAAAGCTTAGTTTCAAGGTGCTTAGAACCATGTCACCTTCTTCTTCACCCCAAACCATGCTATCTTTGACGGACAACCACTTAACTTTGTCACCGCTATAATTTTGCAAAGATACTCCGATTACCTTTACTAACAATGGCAACCTACGACATTTCTTCACAATATCACGCCTATTTCCTCCATTTCGCAACGGGTTTGCTCTTTCTTTAAACATGAACCAACCCTCATCATCTGAAAGAACTTGCAAAGTACAAGAATTCTTTGTCATATCGCTTGTTCCGATTTCATGTTTTCGTGTAGTGATAATAATGCCATTTCCATTTTGTGAATTCATGTTTATCACAAAACTCCTGAAATCATCCCAGTATGTCCTCTCTTCGTCCCAGACATCATCCAGGACCAGCAAATATCTCTTTGATCCCAACTCTTGTCGAAGCTTTGTAATCAAATTTTGGGTAGTTGGTAGCTCACATTTCTTACTGGTTAGGGATTCATAGATCATTTCCAGAAGTCTATTGATGTCAACCTTAACAGACACACACAACCAAGCTTTAACTTCAAAGTGTCTCTGGATTTTTGGGTTATTGTAGACCGACTTAGCTAATGTGGTCTTCCCAATGCCACCCATTCCCACAACAGGAACAATCGTAAGTTTTTCTTTTTTACTGGATTCCGTTAAAAGCTCTACTATATGCACTTCATCTTTCTCCCTCCCAACAATCTTGTATTCGCCTAAATACGAATGAGTCTGCTTAGGAAGACTATTTGGAACGGGGCCTTGCGGTTCATTTTGTAGTCCCAACTCGAGTGCTTGTTTGTTGATCTCTGACAACTTCGTGATGATGTTTTCGATTTTATGACCCATTTTTGTACGAAATGGAAGTTTTTTCAAACTGTGGGGAATATGTAACTTTATAGTTTTGTGATCTCGTTTCTTCGCCTCATGCCTTAACACTTCATACTGAACCTCATCCAACAGATCATCAGCTTCACTCACCACATCTTTTAGCTGTTTAAGCCACTCTGTCACACCCTCTGTAACCTTTCGGCGCTCAACATCACGTAACCAGGCCCGAATAATCTTTATCTTGCCTTGAAAGATCTTCAAGTTTTCTGAGAAACCCCAAGTAATGGCAATTTCGTTAGCAGCTAATGAAAATGCCTTTTCCAGTATCACCTCGGCAGCAGCAGTTACAAAGACCTCAATCATTTTCACTGTTAAGAAAACAAGGAAAAAAATGAGGAAATTTTTAATACTTGTAAGAATAAGAGTAAGTCTTTCATGGTAATTAGACCAATATGCCCCCATACTATTTACCCTTTCTAGGCCAGAAAAATTGTGGTTTTGTGCTAAGTGACTGTTCATAAGACAACTTGTGATCGTGCTTTCTTTCATCCACTACAAATGTTTGGTGAACACCTAAAATGCCTATTTTGGGTTTAACAAATTCACTGGTGTAATGATGAAGGGACATAGTGTATTTTTACTATATCATTTAAGAATTGCTATAAAAGTAAATATAAACAAGCAACTGAAAACAATAGATCAGCAGTAATCAATATATGTGTAAAATAACATTTATAAAAGAATACCTTTGAGATTGCTTTCTTTATGATCCTCTTCTTTGCAAAAACAAATACTGTTCAAACTTTGATTGATAAGATTTGAAAGTTGTGAAGAAAAATGAGTCTAAGATCTAACATATTTATATAAATTTAATATATATATTTTTTCTTTCAAATTTGATGGCTGTACCAAATTAAAGGACCCACACGCTTGTTAAATTCTGTTGAGTGTTGACGCCAAAAGTCCTAGCTAGTCCATGCTTTAATCATATGAAAATAAACAAAGCAAAAAAACCAATTCTAAATAGGATTACTCTTTTGTTAATTTTCCTACATTTACTTTTACAATTCTTTATATTATTTGAAATTATTAAAACATATTCTTTTTAGTCTACTGTTTACACATAATTTGTGAATATCCTTGTTTAAGTTTCTTAACCTATAAATGTATGTGGCTATTGGATAGCCCTTCAAGTTCCATGTATTTAAACTTGTGATTGATGCAAAGATAGTAAAAGCAATTTAATTTTTTAGAACTTGTCATGTTTGTCTGTTATGTATATTTCACTGAAATTACTTGGTTTGTTTGTTTGTTTGTTTTTTTTTTTTTTTTTTTTTTGAACTTACTTGGTTTGTTCTCTTATGTGTTTTTCAAATGTTCTCACAGCAAAAGACTTGGTTGTTGATAGTAGGGTAGCAAATACGCGGTTGGCTATATGCTCGAGTGAGTTGGGTTAAATCGTTTTTGGCCACTTGCAAAAATTATATATAGTTGATGTACATTATTGAATAAACTGAACCGTGAAGTCTTGTTGCATTAAAAATACATTTTGGGCAACTTTTCATCCACATCAAGAACAATTTAACATACTTTATGGTTATTTCTTAAACTTGTTGCTTCTAGGAAAGTACATAAACATGTTATTGTTATTTCTTAGTTTATAAAGCTCCCCCTTCTTTTAACTTTCTTCTTTCAAACTATGTAGGATGACTTTAAATGTTCTTGACTTGTTAAACTTACAAGGTTATAAGATATGAAAGTTGTGAAGGAAAATGAGTTTAAGAGGTCCAACATATTTAGATTATTATTTTGGGTTGAGTTATTAATACACTATTTGCTATTAATAACCCCTTTTTTTTTTTTTTTATTATTTTTTATAATTTTGCTTATATCAAGCCTATAACCGAAACGCGAATCAGAATATAAAGTTTAATAAAGCCCAAACGCTTAAAATCGTAAATACTAATGAAACCGACAAAAACTGCACAGACTTGGAAAAAGCGGAGAGACAAAGGGGACAGGGTGGCAGGCTACGGGTAGCCCCTGTAGCAATAGAAGGACCCATTATTTTATTTTTTCAACTTTGGTGGCTGTTCCAAAAGGACCCACATGTTTGTTTGTTTCTGTTGATGCCAAAAGTCCTAGTCACGCTTTTATTATATGAAAATGAATTGCACTTCTTTTTCTTTTTTTTTTTTTATATATGAGCACAAGGTAATTGAGATACAAATAACATGTTATTTATATATTATTTCAACGCTACATTATACAACCCTAATAACATATATACCAATAACTAAAATATCATTCCTCATAACACACCATTAAGATGTTATTAGGCCTCACAAAATACTTCATTAAAATAACTACTCACCACAATAAAAAAAAAAAAATGCAAATAGCTTGCGATCGTTGGTACCAAAATGTTTGTCTCACGAACGACACGACGCTTGGTATGATGATCGACACACGAACGACACGATTTAAGATACCAACGACACCTCATACCTTGTATTCTAAATGATCAGTTGAATACAGCCGTGTAATCATGTCTATAGTGTATGCCATTGATCAATCATGTCTATAGTGTACCACCTGTAAATAGGGTGGAAATGGTAAGCCGCCAGTGAAAAGTTCTCAAGATCAGATGTCAGAAAAATTTCGAACGAACCCTAAATTTAAACGAGCTCGAGCCCGAGCTCGAGCCTAAGCTGACTGTTTATTAATCGAGCTCAAGCCCGAGCTTTACATCTGACTTGTTTGAAATCATGAATTCTAAACGAACCTAAACGACATTATTATATTTTAAGATTAAACATATACGGAATGAAATCGAATTTTATTAATTAATTTCAAATCGTATAAACGAGCCGTGAACCTATTACCACGAGCCTATTTAAACATGTTCGAACCTATATAAACGAGCCTACTTAACTTTTCATGACAAATCGTATAACGAATGAAATTGAAAGAGCCCAGTTTCTATATAATATCTTACAGTAGAGATTCGAGCTTAAAGTTTAAGCTCGAAACAATGAAATGAACTCGAGCCTTTTAAAACTTAAACGAGTCGAAATTAGCCCGACAAGTTTCGAATCGAATTTCATTTCATTGTTTCACCCTACTTGTAAACATTCATGTATCTATGTTTCCCCATATACTACGATAGTGAAACAAATAATTAAATGTAATAGCATATATATTCCATTACAGATTCAATAAGAACATCCCAAGGTCAGCTTTTTGTAAGTGATATTTTTATTTTCTTCTCTTGCAAGTTTATACTAAAATATAAATTGTCATAGGCCTCGTTAATTATTACATTTTCTAATTTATTGTTACATATCTTTATATTATTTGAAATTATCAAAAATATTCAAAAGGCTTTTACTATTAGGGGCTGTTTGGTTCAAGTAAATTTGAAGGATTTCAAGGAATTTGAAATTAAAATGCCATGAAGAGTGTGTTTGATATCTTAAATGGAGTTTTTTTTTTTTTTTTTTTTTTTTTTTTTTTTTTTTTAGTTTGAAATTTAATCATTATAAAATACGTAAAATATTACACTAAAATGATAAGAAGTGCAAGAACAAGTTGTGCCACCAAATTTTTGAATAAAGAAACTTAGTCTTTAAAACTACATTCTGAGACCCGGGTCGTAATATTGCCATGCATAACCCGTTGGACTCTTTTGAAAGAGCCCCACACCTCATGCAAGGAAGCAAATGTATCAATGCAAAAGGTATAAAAGCGTGTTGGTTATCAAGGCACGCTTCTCGTTTGGTTACTTTGCGCAGCGGCTTTCAAGCGGCGACCGACCGTAAAAGCATGATTCCCCAATCCCACAAGTGGAGAAACCCGTTAGATCTACACAAGCATGTTTCCTCCTATCCATCCAAAGACCAAAATGTCGGTTGGTCTAAGTGTCGATCTTCTTTCCATCGGGTCACCAAGAAATTCACAGTGCTTCTTTCTTAATCGAAATCCCAATCGCATGAATACGTCAAAAGAACATCCCTAACCAAATCGTGTCGGTGATTTGAACCGGAAGCTCTTTACAATGAACTGCATGCTCTCCGAATGAGTCCAAACAAAGCTTTGTGACAAACTGGACAACTTTCATCACCCGGAAAAATTGGGATCATTAGGCGATATTTCAAGATAGTGCGATACTCAATCGGCGACATATGTTGACCGAGACCATCTATAGGAATGGCAAGGAGAAATTCTTGAGCATGTGGTGCACGCAGACACTCAAAATGTTTTTGTCTAATCGGTCATCTCGTGAACTTAGTGTCCCGGACAATCTTGCTAAAGAAGGAGATAAGAATGCTTGAATAAGTGGGTCTTTTCAGTTTACTTGAGAACATGGTTAAAACCTTTTCTTTTTCTTTATTTCTATCGATCTTTTCCTCCAATCTTTTCTCCCCAACCCTTTCCCCTGCGATCTACAGGAAAGTCTAAGGTGTGTGTTTTTTAAGAGCTTTTATCTCTTCATTTGTAAACCATGTATGCAAAAGAAAATACACATCTAAAGTCTTCATCTGCATGCAAGAAAACTATTTGTTTTTGTGTTATTGAAGTTCTTCTTTAATTTTTTTCCTTTTTCTACGCTATAAATCCTTTTATCATATGGGTCAATGGTTTTTTACGTTTACGTATGTTTTCTACATTCCCGTCTGTTTTTTTACGTTTTCATATGTTTTTTAAGTTTTCGATCTTTCTTTTATGTTTTCATTTGTTTTTTTACGTTTTCATCCCTTTTTTCCCATTTCGTTGGTTTTTTTTTTACCTTTTAGTCCGTATTCTTACTTTTCCGTCCCCCCCCCCTTTTTTTTACGTTTTCGTCCGTTTCCTTACGTTTTCGTCTTTCATATGTTTTTTTTACATTTCCGTATGTTTTCACGTTTTGACCGCTTTTTTACATTTTTGTCTTTTTGTTACGTTTTTCATCTGTTTTTTACGTTTTCATTTATTTTTTTAAGTTTTCGTCCATTTTTTTATATTTTCGTCTTTTATTTTTTTAATGATTTCGTCCATTTGTTTTTACGTTTTCATATGTTTTTTTAACATTTTCGCCCTTGTTTTTACATTTTAGTCCGTTTTCTTAGGTTTCCGTCCGTTTTTTTAGTTTTCGTCTTTTTTTTACGTTTTTATCAATTTTATTTATATTTTTATCTGTTTTCTTAACATTTTCGACTGTTTTTTACGTTTTCGTCATTTTTTACGTTTCGTCCATTTTTTTACGGTTTGTCAACTTTTTTTAAATTTTCGTATGTTTTTAAAGTTTTCGTCCATTTTTTTTTACATTTTAGTTCGTTGCTCTCATTTTTTACGTATATGACCTTTTTACGTCATTCATTTTTATCTTTCACTGCTTTTAATGTCTTCGTCCGTTTTTTTACATTTGGGTTTATTTTCGTCCCTTTTATACGTTTTCGTGTGTTTTTTACGTTTTCGACCTTCTTTTACGTTTTTGTCTGTTTTTTACGTTTTCGAAAATTATCATTTCAAGTAGCAAAATTTGTTTGAACTTGTTATTATTGCAAATATAACGAGATAAGTTTCCACATAATTTTTTTCCACCTAGACTTTTTCACCAGCAGTTTACTTATTTATAAATAGTAAATGACTAAAATAACATTTTCTAAAAAATAAACTAATACTTTGTGGTGATGATGAGTTGTTTTCAACAATGATGGAGTGCTCTATCCCGGTAGTGTTGTGGAACTGATTCCCACACTACTATGATTGATGGGTTAGGTGTTGCTGGTTGGTGTGTAGGAGGTATTGAAGCCGAGGCGGCAATGCTTGGGTAGGTATAGAATGCTGAAATAACAATTAACTTGACATATTTTCTATGGTACTTGGCAAAGAAAAATAACTAATAAAATATTATGTTCTTATTTACCGCCAATGAGCACGGTTTTGCATGGAGGCTTCAAGTTATCAGGGAAATTGCAAAATGGTGTTACAACAATTAATTTGGTTTTGACCGTTACCCAAATGTTGAGGAAACATGGTGTCGTTAGAAAATTGTTGAATTTCATGGTAGGTAAACCTAGATGTGGTTAGTAACAAGACGGTAACAAATATATATACAACTGATAATATAACCTATCTAATATGATAGGTGAGGGCGTGAGTAAAATATCTCTTGTTGATCGGGCAACTATTGCCAACATGTCTCCTGAGTATGGTGCTACAATGGGGTTTTTCTCAATGGATCATGTTACTCTTCAGCATCTTAGATTAAATGGACGAAGCGATGACACGGTGCGTAAAATAAAACTTATGTGTCATTATTTAAGTAATTAACAATATACTTTTAACTGACACTTTATTTTTTTTTTTATTTTTTTTTTAAAAATATTTAGGTAGCAATGATAAAAGCATATTTAAGGGCGAACAATATGTTTGTTGACTATAATGAGGTTAGATCCGTACTAGTGATTTTTAACTGTGAAATGAGATGGGGATAGTAATCTAAGATCTAAATATATAATTTCAGCCGCAAGTGGAAAGGATGTACTCATCCTACTTGGAGCTAGACCTTGCAGATGTGGAACCTTGTATATCAGGGCCAAAGAGGTGCGTATTTCAGTAGTTTTTACCACAACATTGTATCATGCTTTTACTCTACAATATTAGTATTATTTTTACTCATTTTTTATAGGCTGCATGGCCGAGTTTCTTTGAATGACATGAAAGCAATTTGGCATTCTTGCCTTGACAACAAAGTGGGATTCAAGGTGAGTTATAAAGAAACAATTTATCTGTCAAATGCAGTTACTTAAATTATAAAATTATAATCATAATTTGCATAATTCAAATAGTAAAATCTAAAATGTTGTGTATTTTTTATGCATCAAAAAGCTAATTACAGGCATAAATGAACTGGCTGGGTTGACCTGCGATCTTTTTTCCTGTCATTGTTAAAAAATGTATAAATGATCAGTGTGATAAATATGATTGACAGTCTTATAGTATTACATCAACAATCTACGTATTTGAATAAAACAATCTAGGGATGTTGTATACTTTTATTTAATCTTTCTGTAATAGGAGATAATTAAAATCGACCGACTTACAAGTAAATAGGTCAAAACTGCAGCCTCTAGTTGTTTTTTGAATATTTCTTCTTCTTATCACCTTTCACTGTATCATCATATACTTTGTGAAAAACTAGAAGGGGGGTTGAATAGTTTTTACCATTTTAAAATCTATTTGCTTGCGAGTTAATGTTAATAAATGACAATAAGTAATATGCAAATAAAGAGAGAAACGATCAACAAGCTCCTTTAACCTGCGGAGAAAACCTTTACACTTCACTTACACAATATTTCGACACAAAGCTAGATGTCGAGTTCTTTTACAAGGGTACAGCCACTCCCGTCACACTATGTATTTTAAGGACTATAATACTAACTGATCAATATCAGAGGTTTATGATGGTTTGGTACAAACAATAAGGTATGAACTAACAATAATTCACACTATGATGAACTAACAAGACTTTGCAACACATTGTTGAAGCTTGCAAGTCTTTTGATAATATTTTGATCTTTTTGCTACAAAAGAAGCTCACTAAAATGAAATATGAATGAGTTAGAAAGAATGAATAATGAATGAGAGAATGTATGTTGTATTTATGCTTGTAAGTGATGAAAAATCAACATGGCGTGGCTTGATATTTATATCCAAAAGCCGTCAGCAAACCAAGGATGGGACGAATCCAAAAACACGGATCCGTTCGTGTAGTCGTTTGGTTCCATGGGTACCTGACAAAAAATATTCTAAAATCTTTACCAATTCTAACCAAAATATTTACCATATCTTTCTATGATTCTTTGAGTAACAATCTAAATAAGATATTCACCATATATTTCTAAAGATCCTTAGAGTGAAAATCTAACCAAAATATTTACCATATCTTTCAAAGATCCTAAAGAGATATGCAATGTAAAAATACATTTTCATTTCGATTAAAATCTTCTACAAAGTATACTTGTAGTTTGAATGTTTAAGCTAATTAGATGATGTTGTTTAAGAAAGACTTGTAACTATATATATATAAAGAACTTAACTAGATTTATGCTTTGCTAAAATAAAATTTATAATTGTCGTTAACAAAATATAGCAAAGATCGTAAAAATATAAATAACGTTTGTTGGACGATATTTGTATTAACATACTTTTAACTTCAACTTTCAGGGCTTTGATGTACCAAAAGAGACACAGGTCAAAGTTGCAAAATTTTCATTTCACGGAGAGCCAGCATAACAAAGACATGGTAGTGTTGTGATTGCTGCTATCACTAGCTGCACAAACACATCAAACCCCAATGTTATGCTTGGGGCAGGTCTTGTTGCAAAAAAGCCTGCGAGTTGGGCCTAAAGGTTAGTGTTGCATTGATGTATTTAGGTCCTCTTAAACTCTGGATACCATGTCATAGTTTTAATATAATTGTGTGTTATAATGCTCAACAACCAGGTCAAGCCATGGATCAAAACCAGTCTTGCTATGGGCTCTGGAGTTGTTACAAAATACTTGCTGCAAAGGTATTAATTGTGTTTGTGTGAAGATCAGAATTATTTGGTCCATTTAGAAATAAAAATAACGAGTAGAGGTGAAAATTTGGACACTATGGGTGCCTTGGGTAATTGGTCAAACGTGTAAACTTTTTTTGCTGGTCAAAGAGGGCCGCGTCATACTGATCCAAAAACACTTTTTTGTTTATTTTTGTGTGTAATAAATGTGCTAAAATGTCTAAATATTATTGCAAATCCTTATTTTGAAAAAAATAATGCAGTTATTTTTTTTAAATGTGAAAGCAGGTTTTAGGCGTTTGGTTTGCACAAGTGAACTATTAACCCATATCAATTCGTTTGACCCATTCAAATGTTAGAAATTAAAAATTCAACCTTTTGATTTATTAAAAAAGGAACTTGGCCCAGATGGATTTATTTACCCTTAAATAAGCTACAATTAACATCTATTAACAAGTATATTGCCATTTTTTGTGCTTAATACAGTGGGTTGCAGAAGTATTTGGATGAGCAAGGCTTTAACATTGTTAGCTATGGTTGCACAACATGTATTGGTAACTCAGGAGAACTAGATGAATTATTTGGTGCTTCCATATTTGAAAATGGTATATTTCAACCTTCCTTTTCCAACTCTCTTTTATGACCTAGGAAAATATTTAATTTGATCCTTAATCTGTTTACTTTTGGCACTCTTGAAGATATTGTTGCATCTGCAGTTCTATCTGGGAACCGTAACTTTAAGGGACGTATTCATGTCTTGCCAAGAGCAAACTACCTTGCATCACCTCCGTTGGTTGTTGCCTATGCCCTTGCAGGCGCGGTAAGAAGTTAATTTTGTTGAATATTGAAATTAATCGAGTGTTCTATCCGACATGTTTAAGAGCACTTACCAAACCATCACCAAGGTAAATCCCATATGGAATGACCTATTAGTTGAAGAATCCAAGCTATACTCATTGGACCCACAATGACTTACATTCACGAGCCACCATATTTCAAGAAAATGACCATGGATCCCCAGCGCCCATGGTGTAAAGGATGCCTCACCGCTTATCGAACTTGGTGACAATATTACAACCGATCACATCTCACTCGCAGGGATGGCCACCGCAAGATTCCTTCTAGAACGCTGGGGTTGACCGCAAGGACTTTAATTTTATGGAAGTCGAAGAGGTAATGATGAGATAATAGCAAAGGGTACCTTTTCCAATATCTGCATTGTTAACAAGCTATTTAATGGAGAAGTTGGCCTAAAAATTGTGTATCCACCGGATAGAAGTTATCCGTGTTTGATGCAGCATCGGTGAGCTCATTCATGGAGCAAATGATCATTCTTATTGAGTTGTAAAAGTATTACTTTTGTCTATCTATTACACCCACTGCTTACTTATCAGAGATACAAGGCTGCTAGCCAGGATAACATTGTTTTGGCTGAAGCAGATTACGGCAGTGGAAGCTCTAGAGATTAAGTCTTCATTTTGTTTAGTAATTTCATTTAGATATTCAAGTTGTATAAAATTGTGAGTTTGATTATAATATTTTCTCCCCTTTTTTGTCGAAATAAAAAGAAGACAAGCGTACTGGAAGGTAGTTAAGCCCAAGCATAAATAGCTCCCGCTTGGCATATACTCCCCCTTGTTGGGGTGCCAAGTACATAGATTTTGAATGCTACAAAACAAACGGTAATGACAAAATAATCCAACCCAACCATTTATACAATGTACAATATTTTTTGGGCCAACTTCTCCATTTAGCCCAACCATTTATTTAATATAGAGTGAATTACATAAATCGTCCTCATGGTTTGGTCGAAATAACGGATTTTGTCACTATACTTTTTTCGGTCGCGTTTCGTCCATGTGGTTTAAAAATCTTACGGATTTTGTCCTCGTCCAAAAATGTCGTTACGTGTTTTCTTATTTGTTAGTCCTTCGTTAGTGCAGCCGTTAAGTGTTTTGCATCGTTAGTCCTTATTTTTAAAATGTAGTTTTTCCATTAGTCCATCCGTTAACAATAGTTATCGCCCGATTTTTCGTTTTTCGGTTTTATCCGTTTCATTCGTTTTATCCGTTTTCCCGTTTTTTTCGTTTTCGTCCATTTTTACGCTTTTATCCCTTTTCTGCTTTTTATATGCTTCGTCGCTTTTTACGCTTTTGTCCGCTTTTTCTCGCTTTTATCCAATTTCGACCGTTTTTACATTTTCATTCGTTTTCACCCGTTTTTACGTTTTGTCCCTTTTTCGTTTTGTCTGTTGTTTTACGTTTTGTCTGCTTTTTCTTACATTTTGTCCTTTTGTACTATTTCAACATATTTAAAATTTTTCCAAAAAAAATTGGAAAAGAATTTTCCAAAAAATTGGAAAAAATATTTCAAAAAAATTGAAAAAATATCAATTTAAATAAAAATTTCAAAAAAAATTGAACAAAAATATGTTTTTTCAAATATTTTTTCAAATATTTGAAAGAAAGGACATATTTAAAAAAACATATTTGAAAAATATTTTTTATTCAAATTTTTTTGAAATTTTTTATTCAAAATTTTTTTTTTGAAACGGACAAAAACATACCAAAACCGATAAAACGCATTTAAAACGGACAAAACGTAAGAACAACAGACAAAACATAAGAAAACGGACAAAAATTTAAGAAGAATGTAAAAAATGGACAAAACGGATAAAAACGGACAAAATGTGAAAAAAGACAAAACGTGAAACAACGGGCAAAACGGAAAAAAAGGACAAAACGTAAAAAAAACCGGAAAACGAATGAAAATGTAAAAGACGGTCGAAACGGATAAAAAAGAAAAAACGGATAAAATGTATAAAAGCGTAAAAATGACGAAAGATATAAAAACAAAGTGAAAGGATTAAAACGAAACACGGATTTAAAACGAAAAACCGGGGAAAACGGATAAAACGAATGAAAACGGATAAAACCGACAAAACGTAAAAATCGGGCGATAACTATTATTAACGGAGGGACTAAACTACATTTTAAAAAATAAGGACTAACGGTGCAAAACACTTAACGGACTGCACTAACGAAGGACTAACATCGCAAAACACTTAACGGACATTTTTGGACGAGGGGCAAACTGTAAGATTTGTAAACCACGAGGACTAAACGCACCGAAAAAAAGTATAGGACAAACTGCTATTTTGACCAAACCACAAGGACGATTTATGTAATTCACTCTTTAATATATTAGGAAAATGCTTAATAAACTTATCAAATCAAGCTTAATATTATAGTTCTCCTAACCCCCTGTTAATAGAATTTCCTAACAAGAATTTAAGCTAATAAAGATGCTACTGCTATTACAATGTACTAAAATAACACTATAATTAGTTGCTGATAAGTATCTAAAGCATTTAACTTCAGCAAGATATGGCCTAGCAAGCATTCCAATGAAATTCCGACTTGGTAAGCATGTGTGAGACTCCTATATATTCATTGCAATTATTATTCTATATTCTCAGATTGTAAACAGATGATGCGATATTATCTTTTGCAGGCTTCACACTGTTAAAAAGAGGAGGTAACAATTCGTATTTCAGAGTGCTAAGAGCTTATGCAAAGTCTAGTCTTCATTTTATTGATGGTATTTAAGTTGCTATAAGACCACAAGTTTTCTTATAGTTAGTTGGTATAAGGTGGACCGTTCTCCATGCTAAAATAAATTAGCCATAAATTTATCTTACTTTCGGATAATGAAGAACCAACCAGGAAACCATCATACATAGAAAAGGTATTTAAAAAATAACACCAAGCATTTCTTGGTTGACAAAGATATAACCACTATAATTCAACTAGAGTCCAACTGCTTGAATTTGGCAAGTCATGTAAAAGCATGACCAAGAAATGCTCATTTAATAAAGAGCCAACTAAGGAATGGTAATAGTAAACCCAAGATGATCAACAAAGGTTTTTTAAGAGATTCTAGTAGCCCGCTTAACCGTTTTACGAATTAATTATGGCGTAACCATAATTAACAACTGCATTATTGGGGTCTAACTCTTTCAGTGCAATAAAATAGGTGTTTAGGGTTGATTGTATTATACCATTACCAAATACTATAAGCTTGACCATGTCGAGATTCTAGTAGCCCCCTTGATAATGCTCTAAAATCAACCCCATCCATGTAGTCATGCACCAAAATCGTTATACAACAAAACGAAAAAGCCATTGCCATTTTGTTTTCTATAGTTCTTAACTTTTTTTTTTTTAAATTAATATTTTAACCTTTACTTCGATAAGCTTTTTTCATCCTTTATCAGGTTATATCAATAATTTAATGCTTATTAAAACATGGAATCGATCACGCTCAATTATAACCACACAATCACAGGTATACTACGGAATAAACCATGGCTAACAATAAGTCGGTGAGCGACATTCATGTCAAATCGGGGCGCTACCTACCTACCTTCAACTTAACTTTAACAATAAGCCAATGACAACTAAATGTGTTTGTTTCAGTGTGTATAATCAATCATAAAACTAAATCAAACCGGCACGAAACAAAACGGTCAGCCAACATAAGTTTTCCGCAATCGCCATCACAAGTATAATCACAATCAAAAACTACTGAATCACTTAATAATGATAACATTAACGAAATTAGGTCAAATTGGGGCCTAACTATTTAATATAACATCTATTAAAACAAACGATAAATTCAATAACTGTGTGTATCTGAGTGTGTGTTTACTATGTGTAATCAAGAGTAATGATATCATACTGAATTAGAGTAGCGAGCAGGTAGATCGCCGGTGGAGATTCGGGGATTTCAATCCTTATGAACTAACATAAAGTTTCCACCAACTCATCGAAAATATAAAGAATTTTAACTCGGTGTCGTTTGTTTTTACCTCTTCATCCGCAAACCATGTCCGCAAACGAAAGTACATTTAAACTCTTCATCCGCAAGAAGATCGTTTGTTTTGTCTATCAAGATCTTCTTTCTTTTTCTTCTTTTTCTTTTTCTTTTCACTAGTAGTTTTGTGCTATTGAAGTAACTTTTTTCCTTTTCTTTTCACTAGTTTTTTTTGCCTTTTAAATCGCTTTTTACGTTTCATTCATTTTCTATGTTTTCGCTCATTTTTTAACGTTTTTGTCCCTTTTTACATTTTAGTCCATTTTTACTTTTTCGTCCGCTTTTTACGTTTCGTATGTTTTTACGTTTACATCTTTTTACGTTTTCGTTTGTTTTACGTTTTCGTCCGGTTTTACGGTTTCGTCGCTTTTACGTTTCCATCCTTTTCTCACGTTTTCTTCATTTTTTTTTTTTTTTTTTTTAACGTTTCGTCCGTTTAATCTTCTTTTACGTTTTCGATTGTTTTCTAAGTTTAGGACCGTTTTCGCTTCGTCTTTTTACGTTTCGCCATTTTACATTTTCACCGTTTTTAAGTTTTAATACATTTTTACGTTTCGTCTGCTTTCTTTCGTTTTCATCTGTTTTCTTACATTATCTTACGTTTTGTTAGGTAAGATAAAATAAAGTACAAAAAACTTTTAAAATCATATGAAAATGGAGGAAAAAGTAAAATAAACACATGAAAATATAAAAAATGACTAAAACGTAAAAAATAGACGAAAGCGTAAAAAAACGGATGAAAACGTAAAACGGACAAAAATGTAAAAAAGCGGTAGAAAACGGACGAAAACGTAAAAAGGGACGAAAAGTAAAAAATTTGGCGAAAACGTAAAGAAATGGACGAAAACGTAAGAAAACTGACGAAAATGTAAAAAATTGACCGAAAACGTTATGGGACGAAAAAAACTGATGAAAACATAAAAAACGGACTAAAACGTAAAAAAGAAGGCGTAAACGTAAGAAAACGGACGAAAAAGTGAAAAAAACAGACGAAAACGTAAAAGTATGATCGAAAACGTAAAAAAATAGATGACAACGTAAAAAAATGTGAAAACGGTCAAAAACGTAAGAAAACGGACGAAACGTAAAAACGGACGAAAACGTAAAAAATGGATGAATACGTAAAAAAACAGACGAAAACATTAAAAGACGGACGAAAACATAAAAAACGAACATAAACGTAATAAAGCGGACTAAAACTTAAGAAAACAGGCGAAATTGTAAGAAAATGGACGAAAACGTAAAA
Organism: Chrysanthemum lavandulifolium; assembly: GCA_022545495.1. Taxonomy (NCBI): domain Eukaryota; kingdom Viridiplantae; phylum Streptophyta; class Magnoliopsida; order Asterales; family Asteraceae; genus Chrysanthemum; species Chrysanthemum lavandulifolium. The sequence continues at coordinate 49,820,018 of CM040239.1, read as the reverse complement.
AACGGACGAAAACGTAAAAAAAATGCGAAAATGTATAAAAAGAGGCGGAAACGTAAAAAAAATGAGCGAAAACGTAAAAAAATGGACGAAAACGTCAAAACGGAAGAAAACGTAAAAAGACGGACGAAAACGTAAAAAGTCGGACGAAACGTAAAAGAAATGTAAGATATTGAGAAGAGTAAAGTCCAAAATACATCCCTGTGATTTGCCCTGTGTCTCGGTTTAAATCCCTAAACTTTTTTTTGGAACAATTACGTCCCTCTGTTAGTAAAGTTGGCACAAAATCATCCCTAAGGACGAATGCTGCAAAGAAATCCCCGTTAAGTCCCCCACGTGCTAGTCACGTCAGGGGTATTTTTGTCCATTTGTCACTCCGATTATTAATTTGTTTTGACTTTTTTTGAGTATATTACGTGAATTCATCCACGTAGATAGACCACATACAAACACACATACAAACACAACCACTCATCATCCTCACCACTTTTCTCTATCTCCCTCTATTGAAAACCCTAGCCGCCGGAAAACATCACCACCGCCGCCTCAATGCCGACAACCACCACTCACCGCCCACTCCAAAAGACTCCCCACCTCACACTCTTTCCGATATACTACATCACGCGCTTCAAACCACCCCCACCCTCGTTTCTTTCACCCACGCGCCACCTAAACCCCACCATATCACCATCACCGTGTCATATTCACGAAGAAGATAAAGGTAGGGTAACACACACGAGTTTTAGCTCGTTATCCTTTAAACTCGTGACATGAGTCGCGAGTTGACTCGTTTTGAGTCTAGTTTGGTTAGAAAACGTGGGAAACAACTTTTTAATAACAAAAATGTAGTTAAAACCATGTTGGTATCCGTGTCTCGTGTGCATGTCGCGTCAGTCGAACCGAGAGCTTAAGCTCTCGGTGTGGCCTTGTTGTGTGCTTGATAATTGTTCTTGATGTTGCTCTTGTTATTGTTTGTTTATTTACTTTTGATTTGGGTTTCAGTTGAAACCCTAGATATTGGATGTGATTGGTGGTTTTGTAATAAAAATGGGGATGTTGTTATTGTTGTTGTTGAAAGGGAAAGACCTTTGATTGGGTCGTTTGGTTTGGCGTTGATGACGGGAAAGGCTAGGCCGAGACCTTTTTAAAGGTGTTGGTTTGGCAAGACATTTTTTGAGGTGTTGGATTTGGGAAGAAGATTTATGCTTGTATTTATTAATATCATGAGCGTATTACAAAAATATTGTACGGAGTATATCATGAGCATATTTATATTATGCTTGTATTTATTAATATATCATATTACACTATTACAGTAATAATGTGCTTATTACCACTAAGATTTAAGGAAGAAAAAAATGAAATTATGTTGTATATGGTAATATGGTATAATGTCAACGTGTTGACATTTTCTTCACTAGATTTTAAATTAAGAGTAAAGTCTAAAATACATCCCTGGGAGTGAGAAATGCACAAAAATACCCCTCACGTGACTAGCACATGGGGGACTTAACGGGGACTTCTTTGCAGCATTCGCCCTTAGGGATGATTTTGTGCCAACTTTACTAACGGAGGGATGTAATTGTTCCAAAAAAAAGTTTAGGGATGTAAACCGAGGCACAGGGCAAACCACATGGATGTATTTTGGACTTTACTCTATTGAGAAAGATGTAGGGGTTGTGAAAGAAGAGGTAAGAAGTGAAAGATAATGTTTGAAATTTAGAAGAGGATAGAAGTGAAAAGAAGCACTTATGTTTGTAAAAACACAAACAGGAACCTTTGCCCTCCTGCAGACAAAAGAAGTGAAAAGAGGAAAAAAGTGCTTATTGGAAAAAAAAACAAACGACACCTCATAAAGTGTTTCAAGAAATGTAAGTGCATCGCACATAGTTGGATTCATTACAATTTCAATTCAACTTTAAAGAATCCTTAACATTGTACATCACATATAATATAAAAACAATATGCATCATATGTGTCTATTCGGACAAAATAATAAGTAAAATGTAGTTGGTGCTTATGCTTCTAATTCTAAAGGTACTTGATTCTATAAATATCACATACGCATATAAATATACATGTCGATACTCATAAACATATATACATATTCATGTACAAGTTAATCGAGTATGGATATAACATATATATTCTAAACATTGATACACTAGAAAGGTCGGAGTCGGGGTCGAGTTCGGGGATTTATGTTATCCCCATCCCCGATTTCATATTTTGGGTATTCCCCATCCCTGGTCAACTCGGGGATTCCCCAGTCAAAATCGGGTTTGGGGATCGGGTCCCCATCGGGTATGGATTTTTTTTGCCATCCCTACGGTGGAGTGAATAAAAAAGATTGATTTAATTAGAGTGTGTTGGTGTCTATTCGTCCCAAAGGTGGTTGAGATAATCAACCAGAGAAACCAAAGAACGCTCAAAAGAGAAACACAAACGGTCACAGAAACAAATACCACTTGGTGGTTACCGGATATCACTTGGAATCGTGTGATCACTTTCCAAAGTAAACTATTCGACCCTAATGCCTGGGTATCACGAATATCTACTTGGGATAAGACCAAATGCAGTTAGAGAATTAGGCACAATTCTTTAACCCCTTTGCTAATAAGTGTTTAGGTTAGATGTATGTTTTCACACGTATTTTCTCCTCTCTCTATCTGTAAAAACAGATCTCCTATTTATAGGAAATGCTCTTGGCTAGTCAATGGAATTATGAGTATTAATCGGCCCATTAATAGCCTCATAATTATCCCCATATAGCCGTTAGTGGTTACATGACCAATTAATCATGGTCATAATGCAGCTTAAACTGCCACTTGAATAGGTCAAAACCGTTACAAGTATCGATATTTTCATAATGCCTTCATGGTTACACCGCTCGAGGAAACGCCACCGCTTCGATGTAAACATAACATCGCTGAGACACCACTTCGGTGGAAACATCGATTCGAAATGTAATCTTGCATCGCTGGAAACAACGATACTCGGTGTTAACCACAACATACTTTCACCAAGTACTATCAATCCAAACCACTACAAGAGTTCGTGGTGTTCATGGACCTTATGGGTGTACACTCGTACCTCCTAACCCATTACAAGGTGTGAACCAAACCCAAAGTGCACTAAATTTTCCAACAATCCTCCCAAATTTAGTTCACTTCCTTTGCATGAAAACAAACATCAAACAAAACATGTGCATAAATGAAAATGTCCCGAGGATTGAATTTCCATCTTAGTAATTACACGCTCAAATATTCGAGAATCGGGGTGTTCTAAGAATTGAACCCTTCAACCCATTTGAATACCTAAAGATAACTACACACAAGCTTTCAAAACTAATCGCCTCCCGACACTATACAAGCCATGTGTCCATATCCAAATTCATAAATGTTGTAGAAGCTAAAGTCCAAAGCTTCACAAGCGGAAACACTTTAACATTTACATAGGTGGTTCCTCTTTAGTCATGCTCCGCTAGCACTTTTTCAAAGAAATTAACCATTAAGTAAAGACTTCATCCTCCTTTCAAGAGTTTCGAGCACAACCTTGGGATGTAAATAAAACATGTGCTCCATCCATCGAATGTTCGACTTTCCACATTGAACTCGGCTCCCAAGTTTTCTTAGGAGGAGTTGGGTGTCCTAGCATTCGGTGACTAAGTTGGACTTAAACCCATCCCTTTAGTAGACTTTATAACCAAGTCTCTAGCTAATCCCTTCGTCAAGTGATCAACTAAGTTATGTTGAGATCTAACAAACTCTATAGATACCACCCCATTCATGATAAGCTCACGAATCATGCTATGCCTGACACCTAAGTGTCTAGACGTACCATTGTACATTTGGCTATAAGCCTTAGCCAATGTAGCTGCACTATCACAACGGATAGAAATAGGTGCTATAGGTTTAGGCCACAATGGAATCTCAAGAAGCAAGTTTTTCAACCATTCGACTTCTTTACCAAAGAACGCCAAAGCCACAAATTCGATTCCATTGTTGAACGGTAATGCAAGTTTGCTTCTTGGATGCCCAAGAAATTGCACCTCCACCAAGTAGGAATACTCACCACCGGTAGACGAATTGTCTTCGATGTTCTCGATCCAACTTGCATCGGTGAATCCTTCCAACATCGATGGATAACCAAGATATGAGAGACTATAATCCATAGTTCTCTTCAAATACTTGATGACCTTTGAATCGCTTGCGGTGATGAGCACTAGGGTTACTAGTGTACCGCTCAATTTTCCCACCGCAAAACCAATATCGTGTCTTGTACAAGTCATGGCATACATCAAGCGACCAATTACCCTAGAATACTCAAGTTGAGATACTGACCTTGCCATTGTTAGGCATCAACTTCTCACAAGTATCCATAGGTGTACTCACAGAGTACAATCAAAGTAATTGAATTTCCTCAAGACCTTCTCAATATAATTAGACCGAGAGATAGAAATTCTTTTACTTTCATGTTTAATCCTTATACCAAGGATAACATCGCCTCCCCATGTCTTTCATAGAGAACCTTGATGACAAAATTCCTTTGTCGTCAACTGATTTTGGTCGGTGCCAAAGATCAACATGTCATCAACATATAGACAAATGATGACTCCTTTACCGATTCATCAAATTTGCTATATACACATTTGTCGAGATGGTTAAGAACATAACCACTAGACAAAACTATTTCATCAAATTTTGATGCCATTGTTAGGTGCCGCTTAAGTCCATAAAGAGACTTAATCGGTTCACACACCTTGTTTTCATTGCCGTGCATGATGAAGCCACGAGGTTGGTTCATGTAAACCTCCTCTTCCAATTCACCATTCAAGAAAGTCGTCTTCACATCCATCCGATGAACAACGATTGTGAATAGATGCCATAGCAATCAACAGTCTTATGGTATCGACACGAGCCACGTGGGCATAAGTATCAAAATAGTCTATCCCCGACTTTTGTTTAAAGCCCGAATAACTAGTCTAGCCTTGAACTTTTGAATAGTTCCATCTACCTTCATTTTCCTTTTGAAAATCCACTTGCAACCTAAAGGTTTGCAAACGGTGGTAGATCAACCAACACCCAAGTGTTGTTCCCCATGATGGAATCCATCTCATCATTGATTGCTTCTTTCCGTAAAGCAATATCTCGGGATTTCATTGCTTCCTCAAATGTCTTGGGATCATCCTCAACAATGAAGCAATAGGAGTATTGGTCGAGACCTCATCCCTTGTACCTTCAACTAAATATAGCTAAAACTCGTGCCCAAATGACTTTGGAGTCCTAATCCTTTTGCTCTTCCCGAGCACGAGTTCGAGTTGTTGAACCACAACCTCATCAGGACTCACGATGGTTCACCATCGAGGACCTCGATACACTAGTGTCATGAGTTCCATTAGGAATCCTCACACTTGGTCTAGGGACTGATGAGAATCTATTCTCATCAAAGTTTGCATCCCTTGATTCAATTATGGAGTTAATTGAAACAAATTCATTAGGTTCTATAACATAGAATCTAAAAGCCTTGGAATGCTGAGCATATCCAACAAAGATGCAATCAATGCCTCTTTCACCCAAAGTTTTCATCTTTGGATCAGGGAGTCTTACAACAGCCTTACAACCCCAAACCTTGAGATAATTCAAGTTGGGTTTTCTTTTAGTCCAGAGTTCATAAGGGGTAACCTTGTTTCTTTTGTTAAGAACCCTATTTAATAAATAGCAAGTGTTAACATAGCTTCACCCCTAACCCTTGACTCGATCCCGAATAGGACAACATGGAATTAACTATCTCCTTCAAGACTGCTTCTTTCTTTCGAAATACCATTTCTTTTGGGAGTATAAGGGCGATCGTTTCATGGATTATACCAACAGATCGAAAATCTGAGTATCCATGTACTCACCTCCCTATCGGTCCTTAATCTTTTGATCAAAGACCCAAGTTGTAATTCAACTTCGCTTTAAACACTTTGAATTTATCTAATGCTTCATCCTTAGTATGTAGTAAATAAACATAACAAAACCTAGAAGCATCATCAATAAATGTCACAAAGTACTTCTTGTTCCCCAAAGAAGGAGTAGCATGCAAATCACACAGTCATCGTGAATCGCCTCTAAGAGCTCGGCCTCACGACTAACACCCTGAAAGGGTTTCTTAGTTATCTTGGTCATCATGCAAGTTTTACACTTTTCACTGTCCATGTCAAAAGCTGTGATTAACCCATCTTTAGACATATCTTGCATCCTCTTATAGTGTACATGGCCAAGTCTAGCATGCCAAAGGGTAGAGTCAGTCTGGTCAGTGGTGGTCACAAAGGCTGAATTAACTTTATCAGTGGAAACAGATAAACTATCAGTGGAAACATTAAGCCTGAACATTTGATTACATAAATAACCAAAACCAATAAAAACACCACATTTAGACAAGACAAATTTATCAGATTCAATAACTTGTTTATATCCATGATTATTCAAAACACTACTTGAAACCAAGTTCTTCCTTATATCAGGAACATGAATAACATTAAACAAAGTTACAATCTTTCCAGAACTAAACTTAAGATCTACACAACCATGACCATGCACCAAGGTCGTTGACTCATTTCCCATGTGAAGAATAGAACCATCATTCGTTGACTCATAAGTCTTGAACCGACTTCTATCTTTGCACATGAACTGTTGCTCGAGTCAACCCACCACGCAACATCATCATCCCGCACATAATGAGATTCGGATACATATGTAACATAATAAACCGAAAAGACTTATTAACCATATTCGACCTTTCGGTGAGTTGGAAGAAACACCACTCCCCGAACCATTAGTGCTTGATCCATTGGCTTTACCACCAATTTTAACACCCTTGCGTCCCTTTTAATGTGACCGGTCTTGCCACATTTCCAACAAGTAGGTGTTGCCTTCTTGTTAGGATCGCCTTGTGTTCTCATGATATTTGCGTTTGCCTTTGTTGTCATTGTACCGGTGGAGTTGTTATGCTCCACCATATTGACAACAGATGCACCAAGAAGATTGCTACTCTTTGGCTTGTCATTATCCCGCACTCGAGAGATTCCTCAATGCGCAGATGATCGCCTAACTCAACCGTAGTTAACTCCTCTTTCTTATGTTTCAAGGTATGCTTGAAATCTTTCCAAGAAGGAGGGAGTTTGTCAATTACACAAGAGACTGAAATAGACTCATCCATGTGCATATTATGTTGTGTAAACCTTCCAAGTATTCCAAGAAGTTCATTGTATTGTTCCATGACTGGTCTTGAATCAGTCATTTTGTAATTTGTGAAATTACTAACAAGAAACTTCTTACTTGATGCATCCTCAGCCATATATTTGGCATCCAAGGAATCCCAGTTCTTTGGAAGATTCAATGTTCGATAAATATCAAAGAGAGCATCGACATACCATTGAGAATAAGACCTCTGCATATGTAGTCATCATTCTCCCATTTGCTCCTCCTCCTAATCGCTCCACGGTAGCATCATCCCCACCATCATCGTGAATTGGAGTAGTCAAGACATAGACCACACTCATGCTTGACAAAGAAGAAGTGCATCTTCTTCGCCACCTCCTAAAGTCCACCCTTCAAACTTATCAAGCTTAACAAAGTTTGAAGCCATATGTTTCATAGCGTAGTTGCCATTGATTATCACTAAATAGTTTACTTTGATTGTTGGTGTCTATTCGTCCCAAAGGTGGTTGAGATAATCAACTTCACAGAAACCAAAGAACGCTCAGTGAGAAACACAAAACGGGTCACAGAAACAGATACCACTTCGGTGGTTACCGGATATCACTTGAATCGTGTTATCACTTTCCAAAGTAAACTATTCGACCCTAATGCCTGGGTATCACGAATATCTACTTGGGATAAGACCAAATGCAGTTAGACAATTAGGCACAATTCTTTAACCCCTTCGCTAATGAGTGTTTAGGTATGATGTATGTTTTCACACGTATTTTTCTCTGTCTCTATCTGTAAAAACAGATCTCCTATTTATAGGAAATGCTCTTGGCTAGTCAATGGAATTATGAGTATTAATCGGCCCATTAATAGCCTCATAATTATCCCCATATAGCCGTTAGTGGTTACATGACCAATTAATCATGGTCATAATGCAGTTTAAACTGCCACTTGAATAGGTCAAAACCGTTACAAGTATCAGTACTTTCATAATGCCTTCAGTGGTTACACTGCTTCAGTGGAAACGCCACTGCTTCAGTGTAAACATAACATCAGTGAGACACCACTTCAGTGGAAACACCACTTCAGTGGAAACACTGATTCAGTGTAAGTACTGCTTAAGTGGAAACACTGATACTCAGTGTTAACCACAACAATACTTTCACCAAGTACTATCAATCCAAACCACTATAAGAGTTCAGGGTGTTCATGGACCTTATGGGTGTACACTCCGTACCTCCTAACCCATTACAAGGTGTGAACCAAACCCAAAAGTGCACTAAATTTTCCAACAGAGTGATTACTGGTTAGTGAAAAAAAATATGTTTATTTATGAAGGATAAGAGCGGGTCGGACTAAATTTTGGGATTTTGGGTTCAGACGAGTATTTTGGGTTGATAGTCAACTGCTATCATGTATGTATCTGAATATTTGATAGTGAAAAAATAACTCCTATAGTTTTTTCCATCAATAGTTATCATGTTGTGTATTTGATAGTCATAATTTTTTTTAAGTATGTTTTTAGAGTTTGGTTAAACTTTTTACATATTTGTATTTATGAAAAAATGATCAAGAGCACACAACAATCCACAAGTACACCCAGCCAACCACCCCTTGGTGTATTTTATTATAACAATGTCAAGAAGATAAGTCCCCAACTGGGTGCTTACCAATACAAATACAAAGAAACAAGAATTGATCTCTACTAGGTAGACACCAGTAATCTCACTACAAAGATCACTCAACACTCAGACTTAACAAGATCAAAAGAGATTGATCTTGATACAAAGAACAACAAGATATCAAGACTGATATCAAGACAGATATCACAGAAGAAAGACGATAACTATGTGAAACTTTTAGAGAGAGACTAACAGCAGAATAATGAGATTAAATGAAACCCTAAGCTGTATGTGAGCTTATAAACTCAGCAAAGTTTATCTTTGGTCCTTGCATTTCTCTTTTCATCACTTTAGGCTCAAACTTCATTAAGACTTTCAAACTTGTCTGTGACAATTCGTAATTTCAGGTCATTTTACAAACTTTGAAAATTTCACTATTCATCGGTTACTATTCATCATTTTTGAAGTCGATTTGATATTTTGAAAGGGTATTTCAAAATTTTACTATTCACGAAACACTATTCATTCCCGGAGAAAAATCACTATTCATGAGTCACTATTCATCATTTTCCGTAAACTAGGTTTACGAGTATCAAATACGCGTAACCTGGAGGGTTAAGCTGCGTATTCATGTAAAATCACTAAGGACATTACATATCGACTAGAATTAGTCGACATATCGTTAGTAACATCATTTCATATCAATTTATGCATGGGTTTGCATTTTTCATTAAACGTTTATTTCCTATTAAATAAACGCTATCGCGTAATCATTTATTTTGAACATTTGATCTGACACTTTCAAAAATAATCATAATATATTTTTATACTCATTTTAAGACTATAAAAATTATATTATTAGTTTACCCGATGTTTTCAATTTATTTTGTGTATAAATTGTAATGTATAAATATTTATGACGGTTTTCGTAAATTCAACTCGATAATTATTATTTCACTCAATTTTAGTAAGAAATGTATTTTTATAATTTTTACGACTTCGATATACTTTATTTTGTTCCGTTAAAATCTATTTTTAGCTAACGCTACACTAAATATCTAATTATATTTTCTTAATACACATTATACTTAACCTTTAAAATACATTACTCATCAAATATCAAACTCTTCCCATTTTCACCTCAAGGCCGCCACACCCCTCCCAAGTCACCATAAGTAGTCAAATTTGTTTTTGTTACTTAAAGATACACATATGCATTATTTGCAAGATATTTTACAAAGGAAAACACATACAATACTTTCAAAAAGGTGTAAACTAGCAAATTTCTCTCCTCTTTCTTGTGGAGAACCGGCCAAGGCATGAACACCAAGAGGAAACCATATTTTTTTTTCAAGATCAAGTATTATCAAGCTCAACTAGTAATCTATTTCAAGGTTTTGAAATAAAAACCCAAAGATTAATAAGGTTTTCATCATCTTTTTCACATAATCATTCAAGTAAGCATTTCATGATCTTCATAACTCTTTCATATTCATATTTATGTTATTTCATCATTTTTGCAAGAAAACATGCAAGTTATGTGATTATCTGTACCACTTTTATTGTTTTTATTACTTATTATGAAATATAATCATCCTATAATTAATCCCTTGAAACATATCATTTTTGATGATGTCTAGGAACCCATGACACCCTAAGAAGGTGTATGGTAGGTTTATAATAGCTTTGGCGTTGGTTTGAAGTGGTTAGAATAAGTATTACGCGAGAAGAATCCATTTCGACAACAATATAAAAGGGTCTGATCATTTTTGCTAATTCTGGAATTTTCGACAGTTTGAAAAATATTTTGGGCTAGATATTCAGAAAATATACTTTAAAATGAAAACGTGGCTGCTTGAATGGATTAAAACGGAGTTATAACGAAGAAGTTATGCTATTTTCAAGTTTAACGACGAAAACTATATTTCTGAAAAACTGCATGCTGTCAAGAGTTAATTTAAGGGCAAAAACGAGTTTTAAACATTGTCTAAATGAGTCGATTTATCAAAAATATATTAGTATACTTTAACTCAAAGCTAAGGACATATAAAACGTAGAAAACGGACTTAAAAAGACTAAATTACACATGTTTAAACAAGGTTGTCGTAACTATTTCATATAAGCATAACACATATATTTTCTAATAGCCAAAATTACGGCCGTGAATGACCATGTTGAGGGTCGTTTTTAACATCGATAGAGTACTTTTTAGAAAACGATGTCTTCTAGTAAAAGTAAGTTCACCTAGCCTATTTTCCAAAATGTCCAACTGTTCATCAAACGGAGTAGTAACGAATAAAATACGGTCACTCAAACTTTGCCGAAAACTACCCTTAAACAATATTTTTGGTACAAGTACCCTACTTCACCTATGTTTTTTCCATGATAGAGACCTCTATGATAAAAACTTAAAAGCTAATACTTTGAGATAATGCTACGATCTTTCCAAAACCGTTGAGTTTGTTTTTTTTAACACTCGATATTCACTATTTTACGACTAGCTTTTCGAGGTCATTTAGTCACTTTCACAAATTATCAAAGTATATTATTTTTGATTTAAAAGCTATAAATTCTTGATAAATCACTAAACAACTATCGAGGAGGTTGTTTCAATGTAAATACTTGTAAAGTATTTTATAATATGACGAGATGTCATAAACATATATTTCGGCGATAAACATTATTTTCAAATGTACAAATGGTATGGATATCATATGAGTTGTATGCACGATATTGTTTCATGATTTACATTAGAACATATCATTCATAATAGGTCGCGGTTAGAGGTTGCGCCTCATTTCAGTATTGCCATTATATCATCATAAACATTGCACCAGGTGAGTTTTCATAGCCCCGATTTATTCAAGTTTATTCATTATTTCAAACCTACGGGGGAGAATACATTGCACATCATTTTTTATACAAGCCCAAGTACATCAAATTCATTTACATTGCTTAAGTTACCTCATTGCCAATTGAATGCCCCCATTTCATAATCATGAACCGTTAATTTCGGAAGAAGCGAGGGTGAGTGGATAGATCTATTGAGGGTGACTCCTCCATCCGTGTTGGTGGTCCCAACTGGTCAACGGATGCATTTCATTTTTATCATCATTGAGTTGTTTGGCAAAACACTCTGTTGGGGCAAACATCAGGAACAAGCTAGCTTCGGTGTCGTGTGCTTAAGCAATTGTACCATTTTTGTGACATATTTGTCATACATAACTTATACTTGCATTGGTCGTATAAAACATTTACATAAACTCTATGAACTCACTCAACCATTGTGTTGACACTTTTAGAAATGTATTTTCAGGTATTTAAGGCATATACTGCATGGCATGCATGTGGACATATCATAGAGTCGCGGTGACGACGCGTCTCACATGGATTTTATGCACTTTAAAACATCGTTTGAATTGTAACAAACTTATTTCAGCAAATGTTGACTACCTTTTTGGGACATATCTTTTGTAACTCTTAATGTTTTATTATATTAAATGATGTGCTTTTCAAACGACACTTTAGGTCGTTCAATATAACTGTGATTGTGGTGCTATGACGGTCATTTCGAGAATTCCATTCACGCAAAGCATGTAATTTGGGGTGTGACATTGTCATAATAAGCCCTTCATATTATTCAACACCCCTCCTCAAGTTGATAAGTCTTCACCTTGTAAACTGCTTCCACCATCATCTTGACTGCTACTTTTTCCACAATTGTTAATACCTGCAAACAGATCAAACATACCAAGATTTTTGCACAATAAAGTATGCTGTCTTTGACCAAGACATTTAGTAAAAATGTCTGCCACCTGCACATCTGTATGAATCTTAACAGTTTTTATTACTCCAGCAGAAACCTTTTCTCTAACTAGATGCAAATCTAACTCAAAGTGTTTAGTTCTTTCATGGAAAACAGGATTGGCTGCAATCTGAATTGCAGCACTATTATCACAGAATATATCTACAGGCAACAACCCTTTAAGACCAAGACTATGCAACAAGTTACTCAACCATATTACTTCACAGGTAGTAGAAGCCATGCTTCTATACTCAGACTCAGCTGAACTTCTAGATAGATTAGCTTGTTTTTTACTTTTTTAAGATATAAGAGAGTTACCTAAGAAAACACAAAACCGATTCTGATTTCAGTAGTTAGAGGACATTTAGCCCACTCAGACTCAGCATAAGCTTTGAGCTTAAGACTAGACTCCTTATTAAAATGCAAACCTGAACCTGGAGACCCTTTCAAATACTTCAAAACTCTTAAAGCAGCCTTAAGATGAGATTGTAAAGGTTTATGCATATGTTGACTCAAACAGTGAACTACATAACTAATATCAGGTCTGGTGTTAGTTAAGTATATCAATTTACCAACCAAATTCTTATAGTTATTAATATTGTTCAACACTTTATCCTTTTTAGTTTCAATACAACTCAAAACAGAATTTTCAGGCAAGGGTGTATCAACAGGCTTAGCTGCAAGTAATCCATACTCATGTAATAACTCCAAACAATACTTTCTCTGTGTCATACAAACACCATTATCATTTTTTAACACTTCGATTCCAAGAAAATACTTCAATTCTCCCAAATCTTTAATCATAAATTTAGAACTCAAAAACTTTTTAAAGTTATTGATTTCTATCTCATCATTACCAATGATAACAATATCATCAACATATACAAGCAAAGCAACAAACACAGAGCCTTTTTGTTTCACAAACAAAGAATAATCCAGTTTACTCTGCTCAAAACCATGTTCCATCAGAGCATTAGTGAGTTTAGCATTCCATTGCCTAGGTGCTTGCTTAAGCCCATATAAAGATTTATTAAGCTTGCATACTTTAGAATCATCTCCACCATTGAAGCCTTTAGGTAATTACATATAAACATATTCATCAAGATCACCATATAAAAAGGCATTATTAACATCTAACTGATATAAAGGCCAATTTTTACTAATAGCAATACTTATCAGACATCTGACAGTCACCATTTTCACAACAGGACTAAAGGTTTCATCATAATCAAAACCTTCTCTTTGATTATAACCCTTAGCAACTAATCTAGCTTTATATCTATCAACTTCTCCTGTAGACTTATACTTGATTTTCCATATCCATTTATACCCAATAACATGTCTACCAACATGTAACTCACATTCAGTCCAGGTATTATTTCTATTTAAATCTTCAATTTCATTGTTCATAGCTTCAGACCAATTAGGATTATTAACTGCTTCTTCATAACTCTTAGGCTCAACAGATTTATTTAATGTAGAAGCAAAGCACATATTGGTCCTACTCAAACTAGCATAACTCACATACTTTTCAATACCATATCTAACTTTAGAGTGCATCACATAATCATTAAACCTAATAAGAGTTCTAGACTCTCTACCAGACCTTCTTAATACAGGTGTCTGCACATCTTCATTTACATTTTCAGACTGAGTAATAAATAAACCAGTGTTTTCAAGATTAGAATTGCCCTCAGACCAGTGTTGGTCACCAAAGTGGGTTGCAGATTGCCTATCTTCATGATGCATATAAGTAGTATCTATTTCATTACACTAGCATCATGTGAAGATGGTATACTACCATCCTCAACTGGTGCATCTTCCTCTTCATCATTGGGACTTTGAGACTTTAGACTATCAAAAAACTTCAAGTGTTCAACCTCATTTACATTATTTGTATCAGTTGACTCGCAAGTTTTCATTTTTAAAGGAAAAACATTTTCATAAAACTTCACATCTCTGGCAAAAAACACATTCCTTGTATCCAAACTCAAAAGTTTATAAGCTTTCTTAGTAGAAGAAAACCCAATCAGAACACATTTTTCAGACCTATAAGACAACTTATCATGATTATTCAAAATGGTAGCAAAACATAGACAGCCAAAAGACCTCAAATGGGAAAGATTAGGTTTAGTTTTTTACAACAACTCATAAGGACATTTACCATTTAGAACATAAGATGGCAGCCTGTTTATAAGATATACTGAGATTAGAACACAATCGACCAAAAATCAAAGGAATCCCCTGAAACATAAGACTCCTAGCTACATTGAGCGGTGTCTATGTTTCCTTCAAGAATCCCATTTTCTTTGAGGTGTATGAGCACAAGATGTTTGATGTATTATACCAAGATCAGAAAACATTCCACTCATTTTCTTATTTACAAATTCAGTACCATTATAAGATCTAACAGTCTTAATTTTAATATCAAATTGATTAGAAATTAAGTGAATAAAAGAGCAAAATACATCAAACACCTCATCCTTAGTTTTAATTAAGTAAGCCCACACAGCTCTAGAATAATCATCAACAACAGTGAGAAAATACTTATATCCTTCTCTACTTGTTACTCTGTAAGGACCCCATAAGTCAAGGTGAATAAGTTCACTAAGATTCTTAGACTTATGATCAGACAGAGGGAAAGGTTCCCTTGTCTGCTTAGCCCTATGACAGATCCCACAAACAGAAATAGAAGAATTCTTGGATTTACCAAGATCCTTTTGAAGAACAGACAAGACTGGATCAGCAGGGTGACCCAATCTATTATGCCAAATAAGCTTAGACACATTATAAGACATGGCCATATTACACTCATCAAAAGTATTATCAGGATGCATATCAAACAAATACAATCCATCAGACTGACAACCAGTCCCCAGAACTTTCTCCCTTTTCAAATCCTGGATATAACAAGTATCTTCATCAAAACCAACAAACATTTTGCTATCTCTAATCAGTTTATTAACAGATAACAGACTCACACAGTAACCAGGAACCACTAAAACATCATAAAGAGTAACATTATTGGTTAATTTTAAATTTCCAACATGACTTATAGTGGCAAGAGTACCATTGGGATGTCCAACAGTAATCTTAAGACTAGAAATATCCACAACATTAAACATACCAACAAGAGAAAGCGAGTCAAGTCTCGATTAGCACTGAATCTATAATCCATCCCAAAGATATAGTTTTAATAGAAAGACTAGAATTCCCAAAGAAATATTTAGAAAATTAATATTAAACCAAACATTTCCATTAAAGAATGAAGCCCTACCTGCCATATTGGCATGTATGCTTCCAGAAGAACTATCATTGATCAAAGACGAGTTTCTTCATCTGCTCAGAAGTAAAACCAGAATATGGATTTGCAGATGAAGTAGTAGATGATTTTTCAGACACCTTATTTTCAGCATTCGCATTATAGTTTTGTCTAAAACCATTTTGTTAGCTGGATTATTATTTTTAACAAAGCCAGGTGGAAAACCAATGAGTTTATAGCATCTTTCAATAGTATGTCCAATCTTACCATAGTTTTTACAATTTAGATTAGGATTAGGACCTCTATTAGCAGTATTAGTATTAGAATTGTTTCCTCTGGTGTTATTATTGTTGTTATACATTCTTTTATTGTTATTAAATGACTTAGCAGCAAAAGAAGATGCATTAAGTTTAGACTCAGAAACACTAGAGGACTCAGGAATCCCTCTGTGGGACTCCTCCCTAGACACAACAGCATAAGCATCTTTAACCTCAGGTAAAGGATCTCTGGTTAATAAAGCAGTTCTAAGAGGTTGATAACAATCATCAAGACCCATAAGAAATTGCATCAGTTTCATCAACTGTTGATGCAATACTAACTCAGTACTAGCCTCACAAGCACATTTATATTCACAAACACATTTAGGAAACTTAGTTAGAGAATCAAATTCTCTCCATAAAGAATTTAGCCTATGATAGTAATCAACAACAGAACTACCACTTTGCTTAACAGAGTTAATCTTTTGCAACAAATTGTATATAACAGAACCATCAACTTTATCATATGTTTCTTTTAATTCTTGCCAAACAAAAGCAGCATTTTCAGAATAAACCAATCCCATATAAACATCATGAGACACATAATTCATAATCCAAGTTAAGACAGTGGCATTGCATCTATCTCATTGAGCAGACAAGACGTTACTAGTAACAAATGATTCCTTAAGAAAAGTACCATCAACAAAGCTATACTTATTCCTAGCTTGTAAAGCCAATTTCATAGCACCAAACCAGATTCTATAATTTTCAGTTCCAAGAAGTTTAAATGGAATAAGAGCAGTACCACTATTCTCATTAGTTTGAATATGAAAAGGATTACCAGCATCAAGATTACTAATTAACACTTGAGTATTACTACCACTAGGTTCATAGCACCAAACCAGCTTGTAAAGCCAATTTCATAGCACCAAACCAAATTCTATAATTTTCAGTTCCAAGAAGTTTAAATGGAATAAGATCAGTACCACTATTATCATTAGTTTGAATATGAAGAGGATTACCAGCATCAAGATTACTAATTAACACTTGAGTATTACTACCACTAGGTTCATCTTCAATAGCTATAATAACCAATCAACAAGAACAAACAACAAGAACTAACAGAAATAATCACAAGAAACAATAACAACAAGACCAACAAATATATACACCTAAACAGCATAATCAACTTCCAAGACTGCCCAAATCGTATCCACCTTCGACTTAGACACAACAAGAAACTAAGAAACAGAAATAACAAACTACAGAAACTACAACTCACACCCAAGAGTAACGACAAACCAGCCAGAAGACTGGGGACAGCCAGAGCAGGTATTCGTACCAATCAATGTTGGCAGATCAAGAAGTTAACTGTCCCATTTGCACCTTCTAAACTATGTTTGTGTTATCTTAAGAGATAGAAAATTACTTACAAAGATATACCAGCGGAATGAGATACAAAGCTCACTAGATTCACTTAGTCTAGTGAGATTGTAACCAAGAACGGGCCCAATACCAACAAGAAATCACCAGGGATAAAAACCCCCAAATTACCAAATTAGGGTTTCAAAAAACCCTAACCAAGAAACCCACAAATTCACCAAATCCAAACCCAAACAGATCAAATCAACCACGGTCGTTAAGAAAACAGCCTCAATTAACCAATTCAACCACCAATTGCAAGAATCCCAAAAAAAACTTCGAAACCCTAGAAACCCTAGAATCTCAAAACCACGGATCGAGCAAGTGCGGCTCGATACCATGTAAAAATGATCAAGAGCACACAACAATCCATAAGTACACCTAGCCAACCACCCTTGGTGTATTTTATTATAACAATGTCAAGAAGATAAGTCCCTTACTGGGTGCTTACCAATACAAATACAAAGAAACAAGAAGTGATCTCTACTATGTAGACACCAGTAATCTCACTACAAAGATCACTCAACACTCAGACTTAACAAGATCAAAAGAAATTGATCTTGATACAAAGAACAACAAGATATCAAGACAGATATCATAGAAAGAAAGACGATAACTATGTGAAATGTTTAGAGAGAGACTAACAACAAAATAATGAGATTAAATGAAACCCTAAGCTGTATGTGAGCTTATATACTCAGCAAAGTTTATCTTTGGTCCTTGCATTTCTCTTTTCATCACTTTAGGCTCAAAGTTCATTAAGACTTTCAAACTTGTCATAATAAGCCCTTCATATTATTCAACAAATTATTTTAAACTTAACATTAAAAATTTATCAAAATATTATTGTGATTTAAAAAAGTGATTACTTTACACAATTCTGTGACCAAAAGTTTGGTCACTTAATTTACTATCTCAAATCAGTGACCAACAATCTCGTCACTATTATAAACCAAAAGTATTAAATTATCAAAACAATGACCAAATCAAAAGTGGCCACTGAATTTTCGTCAGTAAAGACACTTTTTCTTGTAGTGCCGCCAAGTTAACTACCTATGTTATTAATCATTGTACCTGATTTACATTCATTGTTAGGTTAGGGTTTTGATAAGGAAATGAAAAAAACAGTTATACAGAACCACAGATTGTTATCAATTTTGGCGTACTTTTCATTAACCTTACATAATATAGCAGATCACATTTGGGTGTTTTGTGTGTCTTTCCGTAAATTGACATTGCTATAACTTAATAACTTCTAACTATTGTAGACTAATTGTGCAAAAACTCTTCCAATACCCTTACTAAGTAGAGTTCTTTTTTTGAAAGGGTGCCTTAACATGCTTGATTTTGGGCATTTTCAGCTGTAATAGTTTCCTAGATTGCTTGAATCTGATTCAATTCCGGCTAGTGAAGATCCATATCTGAATCGATTTGAATCCGGCATGATCTTACAAAAGTCGATCGACCTTTACCATCATATACAATATGCAGAACCAATCTTCCAAGTTCAACTCCTATCCTTACTGCTCAAATACTTAATTATATCACCAAACAGTTCATCTTTAGAATAGAAACATGTTTCATGGCCATTTATTATCGTGACAAAAAAACCTAATCTCACAATATTCTTAGCTTTCTTAGAGTGCTAAAAACAACCTTATGATTTTGATTGATTCGATCAGCTTAAGGATAGGTCACATGCTAACGAAACAAACCATCATCAAGGTGGAATACTAAATCACGATACTAAAAGTTGTAGCTATCACTTGCATCGTTTTCATGTTCAATCACAAATACCTTAACCTACGTATCCAATGTAGACTAATTTATATCCGTTAATCATATAAAATTCGACTAAAGAAATGTGGTTCATATAGTTTGTGTATGCTATTGGTAACTTGAGGTATCAAGTCATAAAAATAATCAAAGTTTGATTAAAATCTCATCCTATGTACCAAGGCCCATGAGACAATCATAACTTGTTCTCGCATCTTCTTTCCTAAACCAAGCATTGTGCAGTTGTACACTTCATTTTATATTTAAATTTGACACCACTTATTTAGTCACAACAATGTTGTTGGATAAATAATGAATGTCTTACAGACCATTGCCTTATCAGATTGTTCACAATTGTCCACACCGTACTTGGCACAGATTTAGCTTCAAAATCAAACATCGTCTGTTTGCAGCGATTTTGTGTCAACGGCATTTTCCAATCTACATCACCTAGATTTTAACATGAAGATAATTAAAATAACAAATCTTAAAATATGACACTTGTTCCAATCTATCTAAAAAGGCATTTTCTTATCTACTCCAAAATTGTAAAAGTATGGGTTTTGATTACACGAAGTAAACAAAATTAACTATGGGCAGAAAAGCAATTAATATAATCGAAATTATAATATTATTGAAGTAGAAGTAGAAAATTTGACATAGAACCCAAAATCATTAATTTGAGGTATAAACTAATTGTTGAATCGAATGAGTTGTAATTAATTTTGAGAATCTATGTGATTGTGATATCGAGTTTGGTTCTTCAACGATTTAGGGTTAGGATTGAGCGAAGATGATTTAGGTTTTGGGAGTGAATCTGATTTACGTTTGGTTACTCAATGATTGGGGTAATTATGTTTTCTTTTGTTAGTTTTAAATTACATAATAAACCCTCTAGTATTTTTAGATTACCCCACCTTCACAAAGTTTTTAATCTTTCAATTTTTGACACATGTAAATTTTTTGGCAGGTTTTAGAAAAAAAAAGAAACGAATTTACAAACAATTGCCAAATTAGGAATTATTTAAGTTTTTAAATGAAAAAATATTTAAAATAAATAAATAAATAATAAAATATATTACCTAATAAGAAATGATTTGATTTTTTTAAAATGAAAAATTCCCACTAGGAATTTTGTTTTATTATATAAATGAGTTAACATATGTTTTGATTTTGGGATACACTATTAATACGGGGCTACTACCCCTTAGCCACTTTCGTCCTTTTCTTCAGGCGTGGACCCCTCCCTCTCTCTCCCACTTTCGTCCTTTTCTCTTTTTTTTATTTTTTATTTTTTTTATTTATTTGATGTGTATAGTTTATTTTGTGTGGTATATTTAATTTATGTAGTGTTTTTATATGTATAGTGTATTTATTTGTGTGGCATAATTAATTTGTGTAGTGTTTTTATATGTAGAGTATTTATTTGTGTATTGTTTCCATTTAATTAAACAATAACAATAAAACATTTTATAAACTTTTTACGTTACTTTTATAAACTTTTTATAAACTTTTTTATAAACTTTTTATAAACTTTTTTATAAACTTTTATAAACTTTTTTATAAAGTAACATAAAAAGTTTATAAAAAGTTTATAAAAAGTTTATAAAAGTTTATAAAAAGTTTATAAAAGTTTATAAAAAGTTTATAAAAAGTTTATAAAAAATAACGTAAAAAAAGTTTATAAAATGTTTTATTGTTATTGTTTAATTACGTAAGTTTAGACTTCGTCACTTCGTAAAACTTTGGAGCTAGCCTTTGAGCGTTTATTCCCTCAACGCAAACATATTTGTTAATCCGGAAAATAGAGATTTTTTTTTTTCTGTCCTGAAATAGTCATGAGTTTCTGATTCACATACTACTACTGAACTTCACTTGAAATGCGATATTTGAAGAAGGGTCACATCATATTCTTTATTACAATGGATCCAGAATAAATCCAAGTTAAGATTGGCTATCAAACTAACTTTTGTGAATAATAGACAACTACAAAATGCCTTGACTTAGTTATATCAAACCTAAATCATTTCTACAAGTCAAAACTAATATAGGCTAAGTTTAATACACAAACGCTATGTCAATTGTCAAATTACATGAAAATGCAGAGAATATTAAAAAAAAAAAAAAGTTTGCTAAGAAACCCGAAGCAATTTCATAATAAAAGAAGAAATAAAGGAGAAATAAGCAAATAAAGCTTAGAGGAAAAAGTTACGGAATTTTTGATAATTTTTCTTTGTTCATTTAACTAGACGGGGTATTTACTTTTCTAATAGGAATTTATGGCGAATTTTATCACTTAACTGGGTATATTTGGCAAACTTAGCTGCAAACTTATGATTATAAGTTGTTAACTATAAACTGATAATTATAAGCTGGTTATTTAATAATTGTAGCTGTAAACTGTAGTTGTATGTTTTATAGAAAGGTTTGTTAGCTTAGTTGTACTTAACTAATAATATGCAAAATTACATAAAAGGGCATATGAATATTGATGATGCATACATACATCAGCTCAATCGATAGTAACCAACGAAGTACATATGCATCAATAAGCTAACTTAGTTATCGAAAAA
Source organism: Chrysanthemum lavandulifolium (assembly GCA_022545495.1). Lineage (NCBI taxonomy): Eukaryota > Viridiplantae > Streptophyta > Magnoliopsida > Asterales > Asteraceae > Chrysanthemum > Chrysanthemum lavandulifolium. The sequence goes on along the minus strand of CM040239.1, from coordinate 49,798,108 downwards.
AAAAACCTTAAACTAGAATATCCTATCGATGTTTAGAAAGACGTTCATATAACCAATTGTCTATTTTTCTAAACATCATATGTCTATAAAGTTTTAAATTTATATTTATATGATCTTAAAAGTGTCGCAAAAATAAAAATGCACATAATTTAAAGTATGGAATTTAGGTTTTACTAATCGATTCAACTTAGCTCATCCAATATGACCTAACTATGTGGCATATTGTTAAAATTCCTTGTAAAAGCGCTAAGGGCGTCCAAAATTCTTATGCAGGGTCTCATAGCCACTACGCAGGAATTTTGAACACCCGTAGCACTTTTACAAGGAATTTCATATTGGGCTTTTTATCTATGATTATTTGTCACCATATGCACCAATTTTCAAACTCATTATGTACAAATAAATGTTTTTCCATCATTTCAATCTACTTACTATTCGCAAGTCTTCACAATACATAAAAGGGCAAATTTATCAGTTATTTCACAAGCTATAGCTTATTATTTAGTTTTTCAACAAAAAACACTAATAACAAGGGAATTACTTATTACAATTGTAAAATATTAAACCAACTAACAGTTAAATTGTTCACAGAGAAAAGATCGCAAGTTTCACTACATATTAAATTGATAAGGACATCAAATTGTTGATAAAATTGTAAAAGTGAATGAAAAAATGAAGGTAAAAGAGAAATTAAATTTGTGGTAGAAGTAAGTGGGTTGTAAAAGAAATGGGATGTGAAAAACATGTTCAAAAATGGAGAATGAAGGATGAAGTAAGTAAGTTGGGAAGAAAAAGTGAGTTCGTAATGAGTGGGGTTTGCAAAGGGTTCACAATAGATATGAATTCATAATGGACGTGGAAAGAGTGGTTTGGCAAAAGGGGTTCATGTGAGGAAGGAGTGGATTCTTTGGAGGAAAGAATGAGTTATTGACACGAAATAGATAGTTCAATTGAGAAAAGCAAAAGTCAGCGTGTTTATATGCTACTATATAATGTTGTATAAAGTATATTACGAATTATTGCGATTTTTTTACGGTATTTTCCGAACAACTGAAAAATAACTTTTGGAAGTTGTATCAGAATGGATATCAAGTTAAATAGCATTAATTATTAGATATTTGACATAACTTGTTAAAAAATAATTTGAAATTTAATATTAAATTAAAAAAGATGGGTATATTATAAGTACGTGAGAAAAAAGTTAAGACAAACGTATAATCATCTAACTACATCCTCACAATATTCTAGGATAAAAAGATATTTGCATTTAAAACTGAGGGCGTTTTTGTCAGTTCATATTTTAAAATCTTAAATTTCGTAATATGCGACAAAATTGAGTAATATTGAAAATAATTGGCATATTAACTCTTAAAGTTGCAAATTTCTCAAATAAAATTCTATGCTGATTCATTCTTTACCACGAGGCATTTTGACTCGTGCGATGCATGGGTCTTGTTTTTGATTAAAAGATCATGCTCTTCTTTATGTCAATAACTTAGTTTTATTTAGAACATATGTTCACAAGTTAAAATATAATATATCAAACTATAATTTGTGTCAATAACATTCAAACATATGTTTATTGGACAAAATATATACAAACTGGGTCAAGTCAAAATAATTCGGGTTATGTTGACTGGTTGATTTTCTATGACAATATGTGATACTGAGTTCTTTTGAAAATATTAACAAATAAATTTTGTGTTAAAAACACAACCTCTAAAGATTATAGGGACAATTGCATATATACCCACTAAAACTTGTATTTTGAGGAAATCTGTAAATATTTGAGTTTTAGTAGGTATATATGTAATTCTCCCAAGATTATATATGCATTTAATTCTATTATGTAATAAATGTCTACATTAATAATTTGTAATTCTTAAATTCTTTTATAAATATTATAACTAATTATTCTTTTAAAATCATTTATACAAATATTTATGACATGTAGCTCAACTTTTAAAAAATGAATTTTTGTCAAAAACACAACTTCTAAAGTTTTATATAGGTATTTACTTCTATTATGTAATAAAAAAAATACATTCAAAATTCGAATTCTTAGATTCATCAATTTTATAAATATTATAACTAATTATTCTTTATTAATCATTGATACAAAATTTTATGACATGTAACTAAACTTTTATATATAATAGAATTCTATTATGTAATAAAAATTTACATTCATAATTCGTAATTCTTAAACTCATCAATTTTATAGATATTATAACTAATTATTCTTTTCTAATCATTTATACAAACATTTATGACGTATAGCTCAACTTTTAACAAATGAATTTGTGTCAAAAGCACAACCTCTAGAGTTTTATATATGCATTTAAATATTATATTTAATAAAAATTTACATCATAATTCATAATTCTTAAATTCATCAATTTTATAAATATTATAACTAAATATTCATTTTTAATCATTAGTACAAACATTTATGACA